>JAKCPB010002072.1:0-70073 GCA_021442155.1 Cymbidium sinense | reverse complement strand
TATTTTCACAATATTTTAGTGATATTAGTAGATACTATTTGAACTCTTCCTTTTGATCTATGTCGCATTTCTTATAGAAGTTATTATATCGGCAATAATGTCCCTACCCATGATGAACTATAGTTATTGGTGCCTTCTAATTTTGATATAATCAACATGCTTCTTTTTTGTTTTATTTTTTATTAAATTTTTTTATTATTTCATTATTAAAATTTCTAAGAAATTTAAAGTATATACATGAGACACAATCTATTAATCGATCTATTTCAGATATTTGAATATTCTATATATAGAATATAGATAGGATATATCCTATTTTCATCTATAAGAATCTATAAGACCTGCTAAATGAAACTATTTTAGTAAAATTCAACTGTCGCAATTCTAGCAACCGCACCAAAGATTCGAGTTCCTTTTGGATTTCCTTCTTGATCAATGATAACCGCCGCATTGTCATCATATCGTATTATCATGCCGTTGTCACGCTTTGAGTTCTTTACACGGCGTACAATCACAGCTCTAATTATTTCGATCTTTCTAGAGGCATGTACCGCTTCTTTGATTACAAAGAACAATAACATCGCCAATATGAGCATATCGGTGATTACCAGTTCTATGATTCAATACACATCAATTCTTGAGCTCCACCGTTATCCGCTACATTCAAAAGGGTCCGAGGTTGAATCATATCATTTTTATTTTAATCTCTTATTTAAATGCAAGGGATAATAAAAAAAAAGAAATATTGTCCGTCGAGATAAAGAAATCAGTAGTTATTTTTCATTATCCATACTCCTTCTTTTACTTTTGTTTACCTATCCCGAAATAATAAATTGAGTTCAGATATAGGCATTTTGCATGTCGCTATTTTCATAGCGATTGGCTACGCTTCGATACTCCACTAATTTCATAAAGTATTCGCTCGGTTTAACAATGGATACCCAATATTCTGGGATCCCTTTCCAACCCATACGTGTTTGGGTTAATTTTAAACCCATTTTAAAATATTAATTACGATTAGGCACGAAAAAAAAAAAATTTAGGCCATCAGCATCGGCGCCGACCGGCAGCAGTTGACAATGGCTGATGGGCCGAAGCTATTAATAATTTTAAAAAAAAATTAAGTTGGTCAGTATACATTTTATGGTCGCATTTCGTCGGATTTGGAAGTACTTGGTATCGTTGGAAAGATAATAAAAATCCTACAACTTTTATGTTCAACACTTTTGACGATCTCGTCCGGTGACATGCGTGTTTACAAATGCGAAGGTTACAAAAAACTTAGATATTGAGTTTGAATCTTTATGCAATTATCGCTTGAATCTCAACTCTTCGTGATTTGATTTGGTCAAAATATTCAAATAATATAATACAATGGAATAATACAATAAAAAGGTACATGAATGACTAAGAGATCAGAAATATAAAATAACATAGAGTACAACCCTCCACACCTATCTTGGCGATCCAAGGTATAATCGCGCCTGAGTGTAATGTGTCGGTGGTCGATCGCAGATGATGTTCGATGGTCCTCCTCTTCTTCCATCTCGCCGGTTGTTGCGAATACTAAGTCTGTAACATGAGGTATATCGGCCGACCCCTGCGTAGGCAACGAATACCCATGGTACACTCCGTATGGTGGTGTCATATGGAATGGTGGTGGTCCATATGTCGGCTGGACTGCTGTGTGCCATGGGTGCATCTGAGACCACATTGCCTGCTGATATGAATACTGTGGTGGCTGAGAGAATGTGTAATGTAGATCACCACTGGTGTCGAGGATGGCCCCACATCCATCGACGGAACATGTGAATGCGATGATGCGTGGCGTGTGTCTAAGCCCCGCATCCGGTCGATATATGCATGTTCGCCAGTCCACTAGCTCTTCATATTCGTTGAAAGATCTGAACAGATCTTCATCTCTCGCCAAAATAGTGGAATATTCCTCCGCTCTTCAAGATGTGCTCTACGCATATAGAAGATTTAGATGGATTTCATTGTAAATAGGAAAAACAAATTAAAATACTTTGCATACCAACCATCAAACGCGTTCCCGTTCGGGGTAATATGTGTCGAGGTAATCCCGGTGCCTTGAGCATGTAAAGTGATGCCCATGAACGATACCATCTCATATAGCGATTGATTGCTGACACCGGATCATGCTGAGATGAATCAACTGTGATAATCGAGTCACGTCTATGCTCCCACCGTGAAGGTGGTGGAATTGTACCCAATCAACATCGCCTTTCCACGCCCATCGACGCATTTAATGATGGATCTATCGCGACATCGCGGGACTGAGGAATGCCAAACCGCCAAAACACACGATCGTAAGTACCACTCCACCCTCTTCCAACATATCGGTGGTACTCTAGCTAGCTCTCTCCTTGTGAACATATATTCGCGAGATGCGATCGATGTCCATAAGGCTCCCAAATGACCTCGCATACTGATAAATTATTCTTTCGGCTTCTACCATAGTAAAGAATTTGCGAAATAAGATTACATCAATTCAAACCACCGACTCAAGAAGTCACATCATCCTCAGACACTCGAGATTGCCTAATGGCATTAACATACCCTTCGCTCCACCAAAGCCAACACTAAGCCCATCATCAATGTCGAAGGATACGGAACACATAAGGTAGGTCTTCCAACATGAATGTGCTCCTGTGCCCATACCGCAGAAATGTAATGATCCGCCATGTTCGTATGCTTTGGTTTGGTTTCATGTAATTCTCTGTACAGATGAGCGAGTATAGCTGAACCTAGAGACAACTCCCTGAATGTATCAATATCCTCAAGTAACGGTAGATACTGCAAGTGGACCTGTTCCCTGATGTATCTGGTAGAAGAAATGATCCAATGGTAAATAAAATGTAAGCTCTGACATGCATGGTAAACTCGAGCTCTGGCAGATCTAAATAAGAGTCACGATAGTACATCCACCGCAACCACCGTAGAGGTAAACAAGTACGCGATGCATCGCCCCATGCGAAACTCGGATGTGATCTCCGGATGGATAGGATCATGGTAAATGATATGCGGCTCGGATGTGCTCCAATCACCATCGCAACAATCCGCCATGAAGCCCACCTATGTCGCCCACCAACAGCCGCCAATCATCGCCGGCCATCTATCCGGACGCCTAAAATCATCGCCACATCATCCAGAGTAACCGTCATCTCTGCGTGAAATGGCGTTAACGCCATTCTTCAACATCGAAGTGGCCGCAAAGATCAAGAATAGAAACCTGCAATCAAATGAATCATGTTTAGGATGTATCAAGAATTTGGAAATGAAGCACAAAATCAAGAAAAATGATAAAAGAAAACCCACTACCAATTCTGATGTGCTACAGGCTCTCCCGTAATGCATATGTTAGCCTCTCGGTGACCGTAATCCTCAATCAGTAACCTCGGTCGCCGCCCTCCTACGGGGGGTCGAGGAGCCTCATCGCCATTATGTTATCCGTTACAAAGTGAGCGTAATATTGAAAGAAAATATAGTTATAAAATACTCATTGTTTAACTTTCAAGTAGGTAATATTGAAAGAAAATATAGAGCATAAATTTATAAAATGTCTTTTTTAAATGCGAGAAACTATCAAGTTTATTTCATTAAGTGAATGCTGAAAGTTACATCAAGTTATCCAGTTTGCCATACAGGTCACTACCAACAAAAAAACTATAACAAGTACTACAACATAAAACATAAGTAACATCGAACAGGATAACAAATACTACAACATAAAATATAAGAAATTACATTCGCCGCACTCTATTCTGAGGACAAGTTGACCTGTTGTGACCAATAGTTTTACACACACCACAAAGTCGTGAACTTCTAGAGATGCTCTCGTCCATTGAATTCTATATCTTGTCCTGGGGACGCCCGACTTTGTGATGTCCGTGGAGTAAGTTGGGTATGTGTCCATCGAAATGTTCCATCCATTCTTCACGACCGTATCACATGGAACTCGCTTTGGTAGGTTTTCATATAGTTTTGTAAGCTATAATAGGGAGACACAAATGTCACATGACTTATGCGACGCTTGACTCGTAGAATTACATGTGCGCACCGTGATAAGCGAGGTTGGCTAAGTACACTTACCGTTGTTCTCGTTTCAACTTTGAAAGTTCCGCCAGGTGCATCAAACACTTGGTACTCATTAATATTTATCCTCATTGGTTCGTGTAATTTACGCGTGACTCTTGTTCATTGGCTAACAATGAGCTTTAATGCGCGAGAACAAGGTATCCCGCTTTGCGTGGTGGATGATTCAAGTCGTTTCATGAATATTGTAACTATATTGTAGTAGACCAGAACCAATGCTTGGATGGGTAAACCACGAGCTCTCTTGAGTACACCGCTGAAGCACTCGTGCATTTGTGGTCATTGTACCATACCTATAACCCATCATGAGCTGCTTTCCTTGCTATCTTAATATCAATGTATTCCAAAGAACGTATATCTTCGCAAATGAACTCAACATCGCTAATGCTCTAATGTGCTCGCTTTTGAAATTCTCCTCGTGGCGCAGTAAAACGATGTCTAGCCAAGGAAAGATTTCTACTACGAACTATACCGCATGTCTATCGAGATAAGGCAAAGATCTCCTCTTGTAGACAAGTGGGATCAAATCTGTAATAAACCAAACCTGTGACTCGATGCATTCGACAGGCCAATGGGAACAAGCCATTATTTGCATCGATTCCACGCACTTAGTAGTACCTCAGATTTAAAAAGAAAGGTGCCATCTAGACAAAGTACTGGACGACAATGTTGCCAACCAGTGATTGAAGGTTCGAAGGACCAGAACAAACGTTGGAATTTATTTGATGCTGTTGAGTGTATACGATACACTGTCCCAGGCATTGCTGAGCATACTGCAGCCATGAACTGTCCTGAAGTTCTATAAGACTCTTCCCAACTACCAAAGATTGCCTTTACTGCTTTCCTTCGTGCATCCCAAGCCTTCATGTAAGACACTCTAATATTGAACTTTGCCTCAATACGCCCTACAATTTCCCGTGGTTTTATATCTACCGATGACACGGGTTTTATGAAATAAGATGAATTCGATGTACATTGTGCGACCAAAGATTCAGAGAATGAGCACAAGTATGAGCTGACCCAATCGAACCTATCTTCCATGCACCCCCTAACCGCTTAAATGAACGTGCATGAAGACGCCATAAACACGGTCTAACTGAGTGATGAGTGTACGATCAAGAATTTAGATTTGTTAGAAGCATATATGACATAATCAACATTGTTTGTGATACACGCAACAAAGAATCAGAAGTTGTTTCTTGTCCCGAAAGATACCTTCTACCGTTCATTTGGAATGCGTCAGCCTCAAAGATTGAATTGTCAAGTGGGCCATCAAATGTGACGCCCTCATCCCACTCTAGTTGTTTGGGCACTATTCATATAGTCAGCTACGTATCAAGTGTTCTTCTGTGGCTTGTTCGCTTGAGTAACTGCAATCAAATCTCTAACCCTAACAGATGGTTCTGCCTCCCCTCCCTGCTCTGCGTCGCTATCATCCTCTTCTTCATCATCACTACTACCTCCACTAGGCATAGTTTCATATCCTTGGTCTTCGTGAGATGGTAGATTAATATCATCTCACCGGGTCACCCATAGCGAGAACTTGTCCCGCCAAATATTCTTGTTCTCTTGCTCACCATAATACTCCAGGAAGATAGTAATGTTCTCGCGTTTCGACCTAATTGGCATTCCACTGCACTGTTTATCTCCCTATCACCACACGGATGTTCGTTAACTTCTACATAAATGACAATAGGTTGCGCACATGCTGCATTAAGCACCACTTGACAAACTTCATCATCGGAAATGTGTGTTGCAATAAATCCAGTACCTACTGGAAAGCGACCAACAAGATTAACAAATTTATGTGGATCCCCAACGACCTCATTATTATTTGTTGTAATTCAACAAATTGAGTCCGTCGTGGGATTTGAACAGGGCGGTTTCTCCCACCAATGTATGTTGGAATGAAGTCGTCGCTAACTCTAAGTTCACCTCCGTAGTAAAGAACTATGAATACAGTCTCTAAATTCATTCTCAACTATTAATAAGAAAACAACACTGCCTTCCCAACTAACCTGATGAATTTGGCAAATAAGTTCAAATCAAGAAAGTCGATAATGTATCGAAATTAACAACACAAACCAACACTTCACAACCAAATCAACCTCATTTCCTTCATCCGACTAAATAATTTATTATGCTCAAATAAGCATAAGATATAAGTGTGAACAGGAGCAAGTGAACAGGAGCAAGTGCATATAATCAACCAATGTGCGAGATATAAGTGTGAAGGAGCAAGTGATATAATTTACCTCATAAGAGATCAATGTTAAAATCGAGCAATCACGAAACTACTAAGACTATGCAATGAATTATATGTTCCATGATCTAATGCATGGGTGCAATCAAGGGATGTAAGGATGTATGCTTTAACAAGAATTTCCTATAAATCAATTTCTCCAAAATAAATTAAATAATTACATGAGATTTGATAAATTAATTTAGAGTTACAATATATATATATATATAAGTTTTATAATGTTTCGTGTTATTGATCATAAAAGCTTTCATGTGCATAAGATGATAAATTATTAAAATTTAAAATTTATTTAGTTATTTTGTAATTAAATAAATAAAATATAAGTCATTTTAATTATTGAAAATAAAAAAACTAAATAAATTTAGTCTTAATTAGCTAAACAGAATTATGTTTGAAAAATCTTAATTTTAAATTAATTAAAATTATGATATGATTTTCTAAATTTCTGTAAATCTAGTGACATGAGAACGATATGGATACACATTAATTTTCATAGAATTTTAGATTTTTATTTAAAGTTTTATGAAATTTGAGCTACAATACGTAAAAAAAAAATCATAAACTTCATTCGAATTTAAATGGACTTGGAATTTTATGGGTAGTTTAAAATGTCAAATTAAACCTTGCAAGATAATTAGGAAATTTAACAAACCATCCACCTCAAATCTAGCAAATTTCCTTCAAAAATTTCACTAAATAGCATCTAACAAATATTTCCTATCAAAACAACAAATCCAAACTAGATCGAGATTTATTTTGTATTTACAAAAAATACCTAAATCGAAAAGATCTCTCAAAGCCACAAGTTAACCGGTTGGAAACAACCGACGGCGGCGACCTCCTTGGCGGCAAGCTCCTTCACGTGTGGCTCTTCACGGCAAACTGACGGCGACGGATCGGGGAGAAGTAGAACGGAGAACCGAGAGCTCGGTCCACAGCTCTCTTTACCTGGTTTTAATTTTAGGCCCCATCGGCGATCCGACCGGGCAGCAATCGCCATAGCTGATCGCCGAAGCCTATTTTAAATTTTTTTTTGGTGCCTAATCACGTAATTAACATTTTAAAGTGGCCTAGTTTAAAATTAACCCCATGTTCTGTAGGTCTCACGAATAGTTTGTTGGGAAAGATACGATCCATATCTTTCCACCACACGCGATATCGTGTCATTGCTCTTCGCCCGCTTCTATTTCTAGCTATGATCCAAGCGTCGGTTCAAGAGCGATTCCAAAACAAATCGATTGCCTCGGCAAGATATTCCCTTCATTCGACCTCTATGTTGTTTACAATCTGGTTCTTTGGGGTTATAGTTGATGGTTCTTTCTCGAATTCCATCTATACCGCAAAACATGAGAGTTTCTTCTCATCCACTCCTCAGAATGAAATGATTCAATAATGATTCAATAATATTAAATATTATATATACACAATATACACATGTATTTCAGTATTTCATTCTATCAAAATAAAGAATATACTAATTTTTTATATTGAATTTTTGGATTTGTTACATAGGTAGCTTTATATATAACTAGGTGTGTTTTTCTATTTTATTTTATCTTTTATTTTATCAAAATTTCTAATAAAAGAAATTTGAAATTAAAGAAAAATAAAGAAAGGTTTCAAGGCGAATATTGACTCTTTCCTCCTTCATTTGTAGGGTCAATTCATGACCATTCGAATAAATATATTTTTTGGTTCATTACGCCATCCTACCCAATGAATCATTAGGATTGATTCGTTTTCAAGAAAATCCTATGTAATCACGGGTTCCATCGTTCCCATAGCTTCTCTATTAATGCTTAGGCTTTGAACTGCAATGGAGCTCTCAACAAAATTTGTTATTTGTTTGAGTTAATCTCCTCGCTTTTCTTAACCAAGCTCGATTCAATTATTCTCTATTTTCTATTATTTAGATTATTATTTTAATTTCATTTATTTAATTTATTTTCTTCTATAGTTTCTATTTTTTATTTGTATATTTCTTATTCTATTGTAATTAGTGTAATTAGATATTTTTATTTTTATTATATTTTATTATATATTGATGTTGATGCTTTATAACACCGCCTTTTTTTATTTTTTTTTATGAGTTAATTCTTCATAAACCATACATATGGGAATCATATATCATTGATATCTTTATTCTCTCTTTCTATCATCCTTCCATTTTCCACATCCCCTTTTTTTTCACAATTCATAATCGATTTCTTTTTTATTAAAAAAAGAATTTGGTTACAACTATATGATCGATTCAATCATATAGTGAATGTTTCTTGGGATCTCAACAATACAAGCAATAAGTTGGTTTTAATTTTGAGTTTCTTGAGTTTTGATAGTTACTAAGTTTATAGTCGTCAAACTGCTTTTTTTTCTTTTTTTCAATCTAAATTCTAAACTCTAAAGAAAAACTAACAAGTCACACAATCGAGCATAGCAATTATAATAAAATCTAAATGAAATCAAAGGGTAAATCAAATTTTTATTCAACCTTATAGAATTATAATTTGTTTTTCTTTGATTAATTGATTAAGAAAAAATAAGAAAAGAGTTTCTAAATCTTTTTTATCGATGAATGGCGAGATAAAGAAAGGTCCATTATTCTTATTTTCTTATTCTTGGTTTACAAATATCCAAATTTTGATGCCTAAGACTCCATAGATAGTTCTAATTGTATAGAACGGTGATCAATTTTAGCGAATTGTTTGTAAGGGAACCGCCTTCTCGATCCATTCGACACGTCAATCTCTTTCTGCCTATACGTCGCATGCAATTTGCACTTGAATTCCTTTTGTATCCGTTTGTTGTTAATTCAATAGCTTTTTCATTGCCTTTCAAATGAGACTCTATTTTTTAATTGTAAAGATATATATTCGCAAAGAATATTAGGTTGTCCATAAGGCTTTTCAATTCTTGTGATAGCAATATTGAGTCTCCGGTAGAATGAAACTTTTTTGTACATTCATCTGTAATTCTTCGACTCGTGTCCGTCCTTCTATTAATAAGTTGGAAAATCCAATGTAGATTATGACCAATCAAATCTATTCTTTTTGAATTACTATACCGCAATTCCTTCAAACCCGAGGATATTTTCTTATTTTTTTTTACATAGTCCTTAATACAATTCCGTATTCTTTCATCTTCTTGTAGACCCATGGAAAAATTCTTTGATTTTGCAACCAAAAAGAATGATGACTTTGAGTTGTTCCAAGTCCGAAACCAAGTGGATTTATTTTTTGTCCCATATTTTTATATTCTTTTCCATCCATTTTTTTCTAAATAGGAATCTAAATTTTAGATTTTAAAGAAATCTTTATATGACAAGTGGTTTTTTTATCGATAACTACGCCCTCGAGCGGGTTTTAACTTTTTTACAATAGCACCTCTATTGACTTGACTTTACTAATAAATAAACCTTCATTTAAACCCATATTATGACTAGCATTTGTCTTGAATAAACTAATTTTAAAATTGGATAAGATGCCCAATAAGGCATTAGTTCGATCATGAGTGTTTCCTCATAAGAACGCCGAATCTGATCAATTATTCGTGCTTTGAAAAGCATATATATATATGTTGAGCTAAAACTTTTGCTTCTCTATCAATTTTCGTTCTTTATCATAAAAGTTCTCCCCAATGAATGATAAGTGCCTAGGTGAAGCATAGTATAAGATAAGTCGAGAAAAGTCTAAGTCTTATGAAAAGAAAATAAATATACCTCTACTCTTACTATAAGATAAAGACTATTAAGATATAAGATAAGGCTTTTCACATGAATACTTAGTAGAACCACTAACGACAGATTTATTATCGCTGCGTGTCTCAGAAAGTGAGAGTAGGTGCAAATTCTCCCAATTTGTGAGACCATACGATCGTGATATAAATAGGTAAATGTTCCTTTCCATTATGAATAGCGATTGTATGGCCAATCATTGTGGGTATAATGGTAGATGCCCGAGACCAAGTCACTATGATTTCTTTCTCCTCCCTCTGAGTTTTTCAATTCTTCCAGATAAATGATTAGCTACAAAGGATTTTTTTGAGTGAACATGTCACGGTGATTACTTTTTTTACATTTTGAAATTGGCATTCTATGTCCAATATCTCGATCTTAATCAAGTATAATGATGAATGGAAAAAGAGAAAATCCTTTAGCTAGATAAGGGAAGGGCGGATGTAGCCAAGTGGATCAAGGCGTGGATTGTGAATCCACCATGCTGGTTCAATTCCGCCATTTGCCCATCATATTATTTCCAATTCCAAAAATTGATTTTCAATGTTCCTATTTACTGTGACGAATAAAACTATCACTATATTTGTTCCTTTTCCTACTTCTTCTTCCAGCAGGATAACCCCAAGGGGTTGTGGGTTTCTACCAATTGGGGCTCTCCTTCACCGCCCATGGGGATGGTCTGTGGTTCATAACTACTCCTCTTACTACGGACGCTTACCTAGCCAACACTTAGATCCGCTCTACCCAAACTTTTTGGTTCACCCCAACATTACCCACTTGTCCATTGCTAAGCGCTTTTGGATATCAAACGGACCTCCCATGGTAATCTTAATGTGGCCAATTTACCCTCTTTTGCAATCGGTTTGCTTCGCCAGCTATTAATTGTCCACCCTTTCCAAGTGTGATTTCTATGTTATGTATGGCGTGCTGGGCATATCGGTTGAAGTAGATTCTTCTTTTTTATCAATCAAAACCCCTTCCCAAACTCACAAGCTTCTTCCAAAGCATACGGCTTTCTAGATGTATATGATCATATCTAGCTAGATGGATCTTATATGAATCGTATGATGAAGTACCACATGAGTGGATATATAGGAATCCAAATATGTCGAATCACTTATGTTATGATCTTCTACATCCTAGGTCTCCCCGTTCCGTCATCTAGCTTATGTTCTTCATGTAGCATTCTGACCGGATGATTCTATGAAATTACGTTGATACTTGCACATATTACGCAACGTAGAGACATCTCTATTTTTCCCCGGGGTCTTTCTAATTACCATCGCTAGCTTTCACCTCGACCATCAAATGAAATGTGAATAACCCGTCCTCCTCTCTTTGAAACAAGGCGCCTGCTCAGGCGCTTCAAACAATTTTGTCTTCTCCATATTACCATATCTCTGAGTCAATAATTTTCTATGAAGAACTACTCAACTCAATCACTTGCCGTACTCAACAGTTGCTGAGGTCTATCCCGTAGAGGTACTCCAATTGGATTGATCGATTTCTAGCCATAAACCTAATTGGTTACTTCCAATACGTAAATCAATAGTTCAAACCGCACTCAAAGGTAGGGCATTTCCCATTGATATAGGAACTGCACGTAAACAATGGTATCTCCAATTATAGCCCTGGGATGTAAAATATATCTCTTCTCACCATCCCCATAGTGTATGAGACAAATGTATGCATTTCGATTAGGGTCATATTCTATGGTTACGATTCTACCAGATATCCCTTTTTCATTCCTGAAAGTCGATTTTACGGTATAGACGCTTATGACCTCCCCTCATGCCTGCGGTAATGATCCCTCTGGCATTACGACCTTTACCACAACGATGTGTCCATAGATCAAATTATTTCGTGGATTGGATTTCACTTGACTGTCTCGGCTCCACGCGTGTGCTCGGGGTAGAAGTTTTGTATAAATGTATTGCCGTGTTATTAAGTCTTTTGCTTTAAGTTCTTTTCTCTATAAGAGGTGGAATAGAATAACCCGGTTGAAGCGTAATGATCATACGCGTCTGTAATGCATTGTATGTCCCATAATAGGTCCCATCCTTTTACCCTTTCCTGAGTCGATGACTATTCATAGCTCTTACCTTGACACCAAAGAAGAGTTCACCCAATGCTTTATTTCTGTCCTAGTTGATCCCGATTCGACATTAGAAGTATATTGATTGTTCCCCAATAACCGAATACTTTTTCTAAATAATTGCATATTTGATTCCATCCATAAATCCATTTTCTTCCCTATGAGTTCCGATCGATAAGAATTCTAGTTCTTATCGTTATATGTTATGGTATGAATATACCATACCAATTCCCATGTATGGATGATGAGATTCCATACAGAGCCAATTCCAATAGACTTATTGAATGTTCCCATTGGCGCATCCAGAATTGAACCTATGAATTTGCCAATTATGAGTTGCTTTAACCATTCAGCCATGGATGCTTAAGGGATCATCGCATATCGTGAATAACCAAATTCCAATTGAAATGAAATCTTTAGGAGGAATCAATGAAACGACATCAATTCAAATCTGGATATTCAATTGAGAGAGATATTGAGAGAGATCAAGAATGCTCACTATTTCTTAGATTCATGGATCAAATTCGACCGGGATCTTTCACTCACATTTTTTCCACCAAGAACGTTTTATGAAACTCTTTGACCCGAATTTGGAGTATCCTACTTTCACGTGATTCATAGGGTGCAACAAGCAATCGATATTTCACGATCGAAGGTGTAGTCTTGCTTGTAGTAGTGGTCCTTATATCTCATATTAACAATCGAAAGATGGTCGAAAGAAAAATCTCTATTTGATGGGGCTTCTTCTTATACCTATGAATTCCATTGGACGAAAGGAGACATTGGAAGAATCTTTTGGTCTTCCAATAGAAATAGGTTGATTGAGCTCTATCTTCCAAAAGGGAAAAAGATTTAGAGTTGTTTCATGGATCCGCAAGAGTACTTGGGTTATCCCAATAAAGAAAAAGCATAGCATGCCTGAATCTAACCGGGTTCTGGTGGAGGAACCGGATCAAAAAAAATAGGGATTCTAGTTGTCGAATCTAAGGAAACCGAATGGAATTGAGATCCATTCAAAGAGAAAGATAGCAAATATCTGAGTTTCTTTTTTATCCTATACGGATGATCCGATCCGCAAGGACCATGATTGGGAATTTTTGATCGTCTTTCTCAGGAAGAAACGAAATATAATCAACTTGAATTGGACAGCTATTCAAAATCTTAGGGAAAGACTTGATTTGTTATCTCATGTCCGCATTTCGTGAAAAGACCAATTGGGGAGAGTTTCTTCAAACAACAAGGAGCGGGGCAACTATGCAATCCAATGATATTGAGCATGTTTCCCATCTCTTCAGAAACAAGTGGGGTATTTCTTTACAAAATTGTGCTCAATTTCATATTTGGCAATTTCGCCAAGATCTCTTCGTTAGTTGGGGAAGAATCACGAATTTTTTGGAGGAACGCCTCGAGAGAATTGGATTTGGAGACAATGTGGTTGGTAAACAAGGATCGGTTTTAGCAAGGTGGAATGTATTGTCAAATATTCAATATGATTCCACAAGGTCTAGCTCAAGCAAGATTCTAGCCAATGGAAAGGATCTTCTTCGATCAATCCGAGATTCTTTCGATTCCATTATAAATGAGAATTGAATATCACACATTGATCGATCAAACGAGATTCAAAGAACTAAAAGAGAGATCGATTCTTTGGGATCCTTCCTTTCTTCAAATGGAACAACAGAGATAATCGATCGATTCAAATGCCTTTTGGATCTTCCTCCATGTCCCGGCTATTCAGGAACTGAGAAGCGGATGAATAATCATTCGCTTAAGAAATCAAGAATTTCTTGGGAATCCTACAAGATCCATTCGTTCTTTTTTTCTCGACATGGTCGAACTTCATCTGTTCAATCCTACCGAGAGGTCCACTAGAGATCATAAATTGTTGAAGAAAAATAAGATGTTTCTTTTGTCCGGCGGAAAATAAAGAAATGGTTGATATATTCAAGATAATTACGTATTTACAAGATACGTCTCAATTCATCCTTGAACCATATCACATCCTGACCGTTCAAGGATGAACCGATATGGATGCCAATAAGATTTCATTCTTGAACAAAATCCATTTTTGATTTCTTTCATCTATTCCATGACCGGAACAAAGGGGATACGCGTTACCATTTTTTTGAATCAAGAGAGATTCCGAAATAGGATCTATTCACTCTATCAATAACCGAGATCGGTGTTTCGGGGATTTGCCTTTTCTATTGATTCCTACGGGTTGGATCAAAAAAATTCTTGAATGAGGTATTCAACTTAGATGAATCAAAAGAAATCTTTATTGGTTCTACCTCCTCTTTTTTATGAGGAGAATGAATCTTTTCTCGAAGGATCAAAAAAATTGGTCCGATCTACTGGGAAATGAGTTGGAAGATCCCAAACTAAAAAACGGTATTTGCTAGCAACAACATAATGGAGGCAATCAATATAGATTGATCCAAATCGATTCAAATCCAATATAGCACCTATGGGTACATAAGAAATATATCGAATCGATTCTTTTAATGAATAGATCCGATCGCAACTTCAATATGGAATTCAAAGGGATTAAATATGAAATGATACTCTGAATCATATAAATATATTGAAATATATGATCAACTAACATTTATCAAATTTGAACGAGTCAAAATAAATGGTTTAATCCTCTTATTTCGCAAACAAAGAGATCCATGAATCAGGATCTTGATGCATATAGATATAAATTGTCCAATGGGAGCAAGAATTTCCAAGAATAATTAGAACATTTCATTTCTAAACTAAAGAATTCTTTTCAAGTAGTACAAGTAGTGTTCGATTGATTACATATTAATCAATAGTCAATTGATTAGTCCGAGATTATCAACAAAAAAGATTTGTCTGAGCCACTTCGCTTTTTTGTCCAAGTCACTTCTCTTTTCTTTGTGAGTATCGAGAATATCCCCATTCATAGGTCCGAGATCCACATCTATGAATTGAAAGGTCCAATGATCAACTCTACAATCGTTGTTAGAATCCATAGGTGTTCAAATCGTTCATTTGAAGAAATTGAAACCCTTCTTATTGGATGATCATGATACTTCCCAAAGACCGAAATTCTTGATCAATGGAGGAACAATATTACCATTTTTATTCAAAAAGATACCAAAGCGGGTGATTGACTCATTCCATATTAGAAAGAATCGCAGGAAATCCTTTGATAACACGGATTCCTATTTCTCAATGATTTCCCACGATCGAGACAATTGGTCAATCGTGAAACCATTTCATAGAAGTTCTTTGATATCTTCTTTTATAAAGCAAATCGACCGATTCTTGAATGATCCACATCACTTCGGTTCTATTGTAACAAAAGATTCCCTTTGATGTGGAAAAGACCATCAATATGATCTTACATATGGACAATTCCTCAATATCTTGTCCATTCGCAACAAAATCTTTTCTTTGTGCGTGGGTAAAAAAAATATCTCTTTTGGAGAGAGACTATTTCACCAATCGAGTAGGTATCGACATCTTCATACCTAACGATTTCCCACAAAGTGGTGATGAAACATATAACTTATACAAATCGCATAAATCTTTCCATTTTCAAATTCGATCCGATCCATTGCTCGGTGGAGCTATTTACTCGATCGAGACATTTCTTCAACACCTCTAACAAAGGAACAAATAGTCAATTTGGAAAAAACTTATTGTCGCCTCTTTCGATATGAATCTATCGATTGAAGGGAATAACTTGTATCAAGATCTCGCCAATTCAAACATGAGTTTGATTCACACTCCATGTTTAGAGAAGTATTTACCATTCGGAAAGAGGAAAACGAGTCTTTGTCTAAAGAAATGCGTTGAGAAAGGGCGATGTATAGAACCTTTCAACAAGATAGTGTCTCAAAATGGAATCTGCTTCCAAACATATATGCCATGGTTCCTTAGGGTGCAAATATCTCAATTTCACCCTTTAGATACTCTTTCGGACCCATTGCGAGCTCGGTAGTAGTCAAAAATTTGTATCCATTTTTCATGATATGATGCATGGATCTATATCACGGCCAATTCCTCAAGATTCTTCCACAATGGACTCGATAAGTGAGATTCGAGTCAATGTTTAGAATCTTCTCGTTAAAATGATTCATCGAAATAATGAGTCACCCGTCCATTGATATGACACATCCGAGATCAACAAATGCTCGGGAGTTCCTCTATTCCATCTTTTACTTCTTCTTGTTCTGGATATCTCGTTCAGACATACATCTTCTCTTTGTTTCCAGCCTCTAGTGAGTTCATGAAAGTTAGAAAAGATCAAATCTTTGATGATTCCATCATACATGATAGAATCTTGAAATCTCGGATAGGTATCCTACATCGAAATGAATCATTTACGGTTAAAGAATCTCTTTCTAGTTGTTCTGGAACAATTAGGAGATTCTCTGGAAGAAATACGGTTCGCTTCCGGTGGCAACATGCTATTGGGTGGTGGTCTCGCCATGGGGTCAAATCAATCCGCTTCTAAAAAAGAAATATTGGAAGATCAATCTCATCGATCTCATACCAAATCCCATCAATCGAATCATTTTTTTGAGAAATACGAGACATCTAAGTCGTACAAGTAAAGAGATCTATTCATTGCGAGGGATCTTTATTTGTTTATAAATTCTCCAGGCGGATGGGTAATACCAGGAATAGCCATTTATGATACTATGCAATTTGTGTCACCGGATGTACATACAATATGTATGGGATTAGCTTCAATGGGATCTTTGTTACTCGGAGGAGAAATTACCAAACGCCTAGCATTCCCTCACGCTGCCAATGAGTTTTTTTATTTGAAAAAAAAAGAATACTATGCCTTCACAGATCGAATATGAATCAAATAAAGAATAAGTAATAATAGCATGGCAATTGAGTTCGATGAACAAACCTTTCTTGTTTTTTCTAATATGAGATTTTGTATCGAAATAGTAGTATGAAAGAAGGGTTATTCCCAATTTGATTTTATGTGTCAAGCAAGAGTCAATTTCGTCATAAACCATTATTCTTCCACACCGAAGTCTCTTTCTTATTTTATGTTATGAGAGAAAGAGTTAAAAAAAATGGAAAAATCATTTGATCCTTCTTGGATCCTATCAAAAAAACTTTGGGATTGCTAAACCAGACGAGATAAATATATAAAGCAAGAACCATCATAGTATCTTTTAACTACTACGAAAGGAAGGGTGGTAAATGGATCATTTAACTATTTGGATCGGATAGGTTTATTTATTCTTTTCGATAGAATAGCTTCATCGAAAAGATAAATTCCATTGCGTAGCCGTATGCAATGTACAAAAGATGCCCGCACTTGTTTAATTCTATTTTTTATTGTTCTTTTGATTCCCCTTACTTTAATACTTTAACCCAATCGCGTAATATATAGATAAGAACCATTCATGATGTTATATCAATATCATCGGGTTATGATTCACCAACCCGCTAGTTCTTTTGCACAAGCGGAGAATTTATTCGAAGAAGAACTATTGAAGCTTCAAACTCTCACAAAAGTTTATGTACAAAGAACGGGCAACCCTTTATGGGTTATATCCGAAGATATGGAAAGGGATGTTTTATGTCGAAATGAAGCCCAAGCTCATGGCATCGTTGATCTTGTAGGTCGAAAATGATAATACCGGGGATTCCATATAAATATCAATTCTTTTAAAATTGGAATTTCCTGTGAATAGAAATCATTCATAATCATCAACCATCGGTTAAGATCGATCTAAACCAACTCTATTCTATCTAGAATGAGATTCTATAGATACGCCATGCCAACCATTAAAAAACTTATTAGAAACACACGATAGCCAATAAGAAATGTCACGAAATCTCCGCTCTTGAGGATGTCCTCGCCGAGGAACATGTACTAGGGTGTATGTGCGACTCAGTTCATTTCAGATCATGAGTTTGAAAAATGTAAAAGTTTTTTACAATATCAACGACCACTACCAATGAATTAGGATAGATATAGTGAAAGACGGCCTTTTAATTGACTAGTATCTAAAAATGAAGATCTATAATCTACTTAATTATGTTATGAATTTATGGTTTCTATTGGTGAAAATCCAATCACTCCATTTGAGATGAGAAGGAATTCTCCATTGGTAACAAATAGTTATCCATTAAGCGGAGGAAAAGGTTATGCTCCTATTCCTTTTCTTGAAAACGGACTAACAGGGTCGCCTACCTAGCCAACTTTCAATTAAATGCCACTGTATGGATAGCTTTTTTGTGAAAAGGACTATTACTTTATAATTAGAATTGAAAAAGAATTCTAATTGAAAAATGAATGGGTAGAGAAAGAGTGTGAACTATACAAGTTCACGATAAAATTGATGAAATGAAAGCGAGGCTGGTGTATAGAGGGACCTCACCGTTTGAAGTTACCATAAACGAGGAAACCCACTATTCTTTTTATTTAGTAGCATTTTAATTTCTTATTTCCGGCAAGATACCTACCTTGAAGAAAGAAAAATCGCGGGAAGGTCATAGTCGCAAAAGCCATTGGAATTTATATTTTATATATCGAAGAATGCTTTTGTTATTAATCGGGAGGAAAAGGATGACGAAAGAAGAGAAATCAATTAGTTATTCAAGAAAATTTCATTTGATTTGATTCAATGACCGAGTTAAACGAGGATATACATGACGCCGAAAAAAGATTCGTTTATTTGCCAACCTTTATAAGTGGCTCATTCAAGACTTACTCGAACAACTACTCAACAAAGAATGAGAGCTTTGGTTTCTTCTCATCGAAATAGGAGCGGAAAAAGAGAGGTCTTGTGGATCACTGATAGCGGTAAATTCGTGAGGATAGGCTATTCTATAGTTAGCCTATTCATACACAATCATCTGTACAGACAATTGCTCAATCAAAAATACTTGCAAATAGCCTATCAAATAAGAATTGTTTTGATATTATTTCAAAGAAAATCATTAATCAAAAATAATAAAAAAAAAGAATACAAATCAAATAAAGGAATAAAAGAATCTTAATTATTATACAGAAACAAGAATGATTGAAACAGATTTCGGAGAATGGACTCGGAAGATAGAAGAAAAGAAATGAAGATTTGAGTAGTAGGAATAAACGAACATCTTTCAAGAAAAAAAGATTTCTTCCCCATTTTTACTTTATTTATAATTTTAGAGTTTATAATACAAGAATCAAATCTGGATTCTAGTTTTTTTGAGCAAAAAATTCATATTAATATGAGCTTGAGTTCATTGGACTTTTGAAGAGTCTATCTATTTATTTTTGGTTCTAGTACCGTAGTTCTAGGGATCGACTCCACTCTCTCCAATTGTTTCTCATTATTACGAAAAGGTAACAAAGATAAAATACGAGCTTGTTTTATAGCAATAGTAATTAATCGTTGTTGTTTCAAAGTTAACCTATTTGTCCGTCTAGATAATATTTTTCCTTGTTCACTAAGAAATCTCGACTAATTAAACTCATGTTTCTATAATCGATTCGATCCCAGATCCGGGGGTAAACGCCTCAAAAGATCGCTTGGATTTACAAAAGGTTGTTTGGATTTATCCATGGTTTGTTTATTCCTTCTATATATCTATAGAAAATAATCTATAAAATAGAATACTTTTTTTTATTCATTTAATTAAGATTCACCAAAATAGGATTTGGTTTGTATTATATATGTTAAGATGTAAAGTTCTTAGTCTTCCCACTACTTGTAAAAATAACACAAGCATTTACATCTATTTCTTTATTTCCCCATGAATTGTATACTTTTGACAATAGCGACAAAATTTTCTAAATTCTAGTCGATTGGGTGTATTGTGTCGATTCTTTTGAGTAATATATCTAGAAATGCCAGGCGATTTTTTATTGACACCCTTTCGAACACAACAGGTACATTCCAAAATAACTATAATTCTAATATCTTTACCCTTGCTCTTCATTTTCTTTTTGATCCGAACCAAAGAAAAAGAAAAGAAAAAAGAATCTATATTCTATATCTATACTGTATTAACTATATTAATAAACTATATTAATAAAAGTTATTAACTAGAAATGGAATTTGTAAATATTTTCTTTTCTAATTCTAATAATTGAATGACTTCTAAGTACTATAATCTAAAAGAATTACTATTAATTAATATAACTATAAAGAAAAGAGTCATATTCATTAATAGAATAATATTACGAATAGAATAATATTACGAATATCATAATAACTAAATAATTAATTAATACAATTTTTTCTAACTATGAATTCTTCCTATCCTAATCTCAAGATTCTTCTTCTTCTATATGTTAGAATTTGTGGAACCGCCTAATGGATCCACATTTCCATTTATTTTCCCCAAAATTCTATCGTAGATTCACGTATTTTGACCGAGGTTCGATAACTCTTTCTCTTCTTTTTTGAGAATAGAAAAAAAGGAGGAAATTGGAGCCATGTTACGAATTGTATCTCAAATCTTCTTCATTTTTCAGATCAATAAAAGAATTCAATCAAGATGAAAAAAAAAGGGAATGACAAGGCATCTGGAAATAAACGATTAATTTCTATCAATAGACCGCTAAAGACCCAAACCATAGAGTGGTTAGTACATTGAGAGATATGTTTTATATCTCGCATTGAAAATCCTCCTCTTTTTTTTTTTTTTTCTTATTTATTTCAATTCTTTATTTATATTGTATATTGTAATACATATATAGTCTCTAATACATAGATCATAGATAACCCGATATTTGAATTTTAGTTCAAGATTATTTGTTTTGCTTGAAATGAAATTCTAATTAAGAATTACTAACTAAAATGCATATATATGTACAATGATCCAGATTCCATTTTGTCGCCTCTAAAAGAAAATGACAAAAAAATTATCTACCTATCTATATAGAGATGGTAGAGCAAAAAAGAAGGATGTGGAAAACAAGACATGGATTTTATACAATGGACACGCATAAACAATCTTTAAAAGGGATGTAGTAGCTTGGTAGCGTTTATTTTGGGTACAAAATGTCACAGGTTCAAATCTGTCATCCCTACCTATTCTTTCTCCTATGGACAGTTAGAGGTATTCATTGAATAAGATCGGAAATTTTGGATATAATTTTCATTTTTGCATACTATATGCAAACAAAACCCTCGGGTTAAAAAAATCCTTTTCTTTACAATCGATCTACTTTTATAGGATATAAGAAAGCTCTTAGTTGCCGGTAGAACGCGGGTCTCCAAAACCCGATGTCGTAGGTTCAAATCCTACAGTGATTCCGTTTATGTTATGTCGAATTACAATGAAATAACTTAACAAAACAAAGTAGAATTGTAACTTAAATTTGACCTCTACAAAGAGTAGGTCAATCAAAAAAGAGATGTTACTTAATCAAAGGTCCAATGATCACCGCTACGTATTGTAAATATGCGCTACAAATAATCTGTTAAAGTAATAGGAATTAGACCTAAGACGATTCCAAATAGAAAAACTTCAATCATTTCGATTTGCTTTAGGGAATAAAAAGAGGTAAGATCTATCCCTAAATATTAATCAATTATCCATGAATCTCAATGACCATGAATTGGCAATTGACGGGAAGAAACCATAGAATACCCGAAATGAAATATTATGAGAGGCTTTGATTTTTATTTTTTGAAATTGTTTATTGAATTTCATTTATTTCATTATTTCAAATAAGTCGATCTTGTTCAAACCAATAAATATATATGTTATAGTTGAAGCGAAAAAAAACCAAAATAACTAGTTAGAATAGGCATGAAGAGCTAAATTAGATATGTTCTTTTACTACATATATGAATAAAACATTTACCTAAGTCTCAATCCAGATATGACGAAGAAAAACAAATTGAAAGAATTCGTTGAGTTCCAATTGAAAGTTCTTGATTAATCACCATTATAGAGACACTAAAAAAAAAAAGAATAAAAAATATGAAATATAATTCTAATATATTAATTCCAATTAGCCAATGAAAAAGTAAAGAATTAAATAGATAGGGATAGTAATAAGAATTTCCATTTCTAATAATTACTATTTAGAATAGTAATAATAACTTCGTTTAGAAGTTTAAAATGAAACAAAGATATTTGTTCTATGAACGAACAATTACCAATTACTTTAATAAAACGAGAGGATTCAAAAAAATAAAATATGAACCGAACCACCATTTATAGATTTCACATAACATATAATGGAATATTATGAATATAATGAGATCTTTTAATCATGATATCTCTCATTAATTATTAGAGCCCATCCATTCAAGATCTTTACTTTCTATTACTATGATGAATCCACTAATATAAACCTTACTTAATCTTATATTCTAAGGAAAATAAATTTATACATGACAAGGAAGATATAGCAATAGTATTTCCTTTCGGTAATGATCGAGCGTTCGCTATAGGAAGGATAGCTATCGATTCTCTACTAAATACACCTTTGGTACAAGATTGACGATCTCACAAAGATCCGATTGTTTTAGATTTTGATTCCATCTTTAACGAGTCGGCCTTTTTTTTTGAACATACAAGAATTTGTGGAGCTCAAAGATGTCGGAAGCACGGAGAACGTTCTTTTGATACTAGTATTCTATAATGGGTCATTCATAGCATTACTATACCTTCCCTATTCATTGCGGTTGGTTATTCGTCGACGCTTTAGCTTTTTTTTGAAGTCCTCGACCAAATGAATATTTCACGAGAGCCAACAAGGGATTCCATTAATAACTGCTTTAATTCTTTGGAACAACTCGATGAATTTAGTAAATCCTTTTAGGAGGTTCCCAATGACCATAGATCGAACCTATCCAATTTTAGCGATGGTTGGTGACCTGAATTCGTACTCTGCTTCTTTTTTAGGGTCAATATCGAATGCAGTTCATCCAACGATAAACCTAATTGATTTATAGAGCTATGACACAATCAAACCCGAATGAACAAAATGTTGAATTGAATCGTACTGCCTATACCGGGGTTTATTACTCATTTTGTACTTGCTGTTTTATTTTCCAATTATTTCTTCAATTAAGAAAAGAAAGAGTAATAGTAGAATTCTCTTATCCCATTCAAGGATACTATCCTCATAATTATCCATGACTGTTTTGTCTCTAGCATGACCATGATGAAAAGAAGGGGAAATGACCATACTACTGGAAGGATTCCTCTTTCGAGAAATGTAAATCGGTATTCTGTAATCGGTTTAATAGGCATTTTCTTTTACGGATCCTATTCCGGGTTGGGTTCATTCAATCTGTAATAATCATATGAAATATGAACATTATATTAGACATGAAGAGAACTCGGGCCTTACCTGAGTTCTTACTCTAGAGCGACTTTGATATATTCAAAACATATGGAATCTCCCAAATATAATCCAAATATTATTTTAGAAATGTTTGAATGAAACCAATGTTCTAACATAATAATAAATATTATGTTCATATTTTGAATATGAAGCAACAAGAAAGGAGGAATCCATCGATTTTATGAAGAATCCAATACCTATGGATTTATCCTTATGAAACATCCGCAAATCTTTTTTTATACTCAACTCTTTCTACTAAACTAAAGCAAATAATAAAAGAAAAAACTCTATTTCTATATTATTTCTATATATAGAAATAGAAAAAAAAGAATAAAATAAACAAAGAAAAGACTTATAGAATTTTTGAATCATATTCCTATATCATTCTATCGATCAACAAGAAGTTGGCACTTTTACCAACTTTATTTTAAGGAATCTCTAGATCTAGAAATTCATTTCGCATAACCGAACCTTTTCAAACTGTTTCTTTTGAACCAAAAGATTTGTGCCAAAATCATGCCAAGAAGAACAGAAGACCTTGGACTCGTAATGGATCTTGAAGCACTATTTCGCCTCCCCGACCAAAACCTCCTATATTTGGATTACTTGTTAATGGTTGATCAAGCTTGATGGATTCACCTTCAAACAAGAAGTTCGGTCTTGGAGGTATAATATCAACCACTTGACGCCCTTCGATGCATCAACTATGGTTATTTCATATTCCCCTTTTTCTTTACATGCTATTTCACTATACCAGATGTAGCATTATAAATCAGATTACTCTTTACCAACAAGGATAAATCGACCCCTTCCTCTTCCCACCTACATATATGGGATATTTTAAGAAGTAAACGCCTTTTTTCAGTATCGGGGAAAGAATAGGAAAGACGATTTCACTATATTTGAGAAACAGACCTATCACAAGAATATTTCTTTATTAGACGATAACTCTGAAAAGAAAGATTGCCCATCTTTTCTTTCATTTCGAGAAATAATGACGGGAGGTAATTAATCCCTGGGTAAAATAAGAACAGCTCCTACATTCAAAGCTCCTTTTACCATTAGCAAGAACTTGTTTCAGTTGCATATCATAAGGAATTGAACAATGCTTCAAATACGGATCGAAGTACATTACAACTTCAATATCCACGCTTATTAGCTAAATGGCAATGGCACATACAATTCATTGCTTCTGGATTTTCATATCCTCGCAAAAATGGGATATGCATTTGAAATAGATGCTTGAGTTATTACATATATCATGATCAATACAAAATGGATCGAGTCAGTTTCTTTACCCAAGAAAAGTCTTTCTATTTTGCATGGTCCAATCATTGATCGAATTTCTACAATAAATTGGGTAAAAGAGAATTCTATCCACAAGTTTGCCATTGTATTGATTGTCAAATAATTGTACCTGGAATATAGTATGAATAATTGAGTTGAAAAGGTAGAAGTATAAAGAATAAGTAAGATGAAAATGATTTCTTTAAGAAGAAAGATTCGATTTGATTGATATCAAATAATGAATTATTCATTCTTATTCATTCATTGAATGATAAATTACTACAAGAAGGAGATACACGATTTAAAAAATGGAAGATCCAATATTTCACAATTTTATCTAGAATGAAAAGTGGAAACAAGACCGATATAAGATCATTTGCCAATCCAAAATCGTTGTAGATCAACCAATCATTAGTTCCAACTATGGGTTGAGTGAAACCATCCATAAATCAAGAATTCAAAAGAATTGAAAAAGCTTTGATTGTATCACTTAAGTTATAGAAATTCTAATCCAAGAATTTAGAATGAAAAGTTCTTCATTACGAAAAAATAACCACTTAGTATAGAAAGATTAGGTTTGTAGAGAAATGCAAAATTATATGGAAATGAGATTCATTTTGTCTTTGGACCAATTGTATTGTTTCCTTGTGCATTCTATACAAAACCTTTGCATATGTCTCCAGTACCTTTATCATTTATTCAACAAGAATAGTTCTTCTAATTCCATAAATTTTTCTAGAACATTTTTCTTGAATATCATTCAAAAGGATTTGGATTGCCCGGTATTCCACCAATGAAGAACCCAAGTTTCTAGACATTTCTTAAATGAGAGAGAAACCCATCAAAAAAAGAGTATGACACAAGATATGGGAGAAGCCAATGCTTTTTTTTTTTCATTCTTGATGATGTAAATTGTTAATGAACCTTTTCATTTGATTCTATCAGATTTCTATGAAGCCTAATTATATAACAAGAAGAAGGTATCAACCTATGGATCTTTTCCTATTTTTGTTTTGTGTAAGAATTGAGTCTTTAGGATCTAGAATAGAACATACAAGAAAGGCCCTTTCAATGAAAAAAAGAAGTAAATATTCTTTCCATATTCGAGATCGTAATTAGGCAAATTGTAATTTCCTTCATTTATTCCTTTCGATGAATAGAAAACCCATTTTGAACCAACTAATATAATTTGGATTTAAAGACGAACTCTACCAAATCATTTAATTCTTTATTTCTATTTCAATTCAAAAGATTTCTTTGAAAAGGAGATAGTATCAATTCAAAGGATGAATTATGTTTTACAAAACAAAAGACATGTTAGGATATTTGATGAATCTACACTACACTTATTAGACCTTTGATAGTGAAATGACACATGTGTATGCATATACAAAATAGTTTTTGTGTACAAATCTCCTTAATCTATTTTTTTCCATATATTTGATTTGATTAATTATTTAGATTTTTAGATTTTATTAATATTGTTCCATATTGGATAGATGTATTAAGTTCCTTCTCTTATGTCGATATTTATTCTTTAGTTTCTTTAAGTTCATTTCAAAATACTCAATGGCATGCAAGAAATAGGCCAATTCTGACTTTTGTTCAATTTCTGTGGAGTCAAATTCTCATCAAGACCCAACCAATGGCTCTTGCCCCGATATATAAAGGACAGACAGGAAAAAGACCCTCTCTCACCTCCATTGATTGATTGATATCTTTTTAAAGATACAAGGAAGATGCGACATTTATTGTGAAATCCCCAATGAAAAAGGGACATTATCCCTTCTTTTCTATCAAATCGGTCATAACCACTACCTTCCATGAAATTGTGCACCACAAATAAGAACTAATGAATAGACCTGATTTCATAGAAAGACATCAGATCCCTTGGGGAAAAAAAGAATTTAGACAATACGATATCGATTTTTTACCAAGATAACGGAAGTTCCAACCACTAAGAATCTAGTGAACCTAAAAAAGGATACTCCCAAAGAAAATTACTTGTTTTTGAGATATAAGTTCTATCCATATATGTTCGATCACCATACTATACTAGATCAGTTGCATTGATTGGAATTGATATTGGAATTGATAGAATAACCCAAATGGATTTGACTCGACTTTTATTGCTTGATCCTAGTAACTTTCATTAACTCGATTAAGTGAACCATTAGAAATAATTGGTAAGATACATTGAGTTTCTATTTCAAAGATTTTTCAAAGAAGATTTGATCATTTTGTTGAATCATTTAATTGATTTTATAACCGCATATACATGCATTAATGCGTATATTATCCATCGATATACATAACAACGGTATACATAACAAAATAACTCTTACATTTGTTTTCAAAGTCCACATAGCATATATCCTAATTACATTAAAAAAAGAGTATCTGTATGATGATCTAGTGTTGAAATAAATTGATGAGATTTGGTCCCATCATATTTAGACAATCTTATTTCTTTGAACATAAAGAGATAAAGAAGCAAGCATTGCCAAAGACTAGCCCACTAAAGGAACAAAAATAGAGGGAAAGTTCAAATCTATCATAGAATGGGTACCTGATTTCATATTTCTATTATAATTAGAAATTATAATTATAAAGATATCTTATGATAAGTCTATCTATTAGAAAGAAAATAATATTCATATGAAATATTTCATAATCAAACGAATGTAGAACTCAATGAAGCGCATTCTATTCCTATTTCTACACTAATATATATATGAGAATCTGCGTAAATTGGATTCTTCTTCTCCCATCATCGCCTTTCTATCTTTCCTTTCAAAACACCTTTTTTTTAAAAGAAAGATAGAAACGAAGTTCTTAGAGTTTCCAACTTTAACCAATCTTATCCAACAAACATGGATTCAGTGAAAAATGAGAGTTCTCGCAAATAGAAAGAACTCTATATTCATTATTTTTATTTGAATATTTCTTTATTTTGAATCTTCATTCAAGGGAAGGAAACATATAAATAACTCATTGAACACCTTTAAAAGATTAATTTACGATTTCAATAAGCCCTATGGAATAAATACTATTGTGAACTCAGAATTGCCTTTTCAATGTTTGTTCAATTACTCTTTACCCAAACGCAATGTAGGCATTAGGTTCAAGCAATAATGATATCTCAACATACCAAAACTGTGTAACTCTCATTGTAGGAGATGTAAGGATTGATACATAGAATAACTTTGTATTTGATTGATAATCATATAAAGCTAAGATATTTTAGCCATTTGCATCAAGCTCAAACTCTTCTTGCATGCAGCTCCTCAAGCACACATAATAATGATATAGAAACGAAAATATACTCAATCAAATCGATTTTCTCACCTACTACATCATACTACCTCCCATAAATAAAATCCATAACTCCCATTGCTATGGGAATACTATTTAGTTGACTACACTTAGCTTAAACCCATTTTATTTGATAAAAGAGATGCAATCTATATAACGTTCTTCATCGAATGAAATTCAATGGGGTCCATAGAGACCATATCTTGCCCAAAGGCTCCCAAGTGCCGGATCAAAAGAGTTCGATTCTATCCAACTACTCATTTTCAAATGATATCCAGGTTCACAAATATTCATTTTTGAACTAAAATTTTTTTTATAATTTAATCCATAACAATTCTCACATTGAACCCATAACTGTTGTATTTTTGTATTTATATCGAAATCATGATTTTCTATTATATTGAAAGAAGCTACTAGTTTTATTGGATTTCCAATTTCAATACTACTTGTTCTTTACAAATAAAACTAGAAATGTATCATACCAAGTAAATGTCACTATTAAGAATTTCAAAAAAGATAATACAATGCAATTATTAATATGATTATTCCAATTAGATTGAGTATCATACATGGAATAATAATAGTAGTAATCTATTTAGACCACTATTCAAATAACTAGAAAAAGAATCTCAAGTTCACTCAAAAGAACTAGCATTGTCAATATCAAAAATATGATTGTCATATCAAAATATACGGTAAATGTCACCATTACTATTTCTAACTAAAAGTATGATCGAGATCAAACTCCAAATATTCTGCTATCAAATAAATAATTTATAATGAATATTACTTAAACTATAGTCCTACTAATCTTTTCGCATCATTTAGAATAGTTTCTTCACTTCCACCGGGTATGTCCAAGAGCATCAAGACTATCCATTGATTTACTTAGTCCACACCTATGTTCTAACTTCTTGTTAGACAACATCAATTGAACCGACATTTTCCATGATTCTTTTCGCTCTATTTTAGAAAACCTAATACTAATAGATGAATAGTTTCAATGAAGAAAAATCATTTTACTATTTCTTTTTTTCTTTCTCATCGTAATTCCAATAAAGCATATGATCTCATTAAGATTGTTAATGAAAATGGCTTGAAAATAAAGGATTCTCCTTTGAAGAATCTGTGAATCATTTCAATATTATGATAGTGATTATAATAGAATCTTTTCTCAAAAAAAGATAAAAGATATATAAAAGACAGTTTTCTCTCATGTCAAACTTTCAATTCTCATCAAAAGATACATAGTTGTTTCTTCCCATAAAGTAAAAGGAATTATCGTAGAATCTCGGTCATATAATCAAATAATAAAATGAGTCTCTATTACAACAGGAATAAAAAAGACAATATACGATAGGGTAAGGAATCCTTCTCTTGGCTTGATCATTTCAAACTAAGGAATATAAAATGATCCACCAATCCAACCCGGATCCATAATTTATTTATGGCTCCAACAATAAATAATAGAATAGATTAAGTAGATAAGTTGTTTAGTCTTCCTTGATCTTATCTTCTTATGTTTAGATTTTGTATATACTTGTATATTGTATCGATATCATAAGGTCTTTATATTGTATATATATATATAAGATATATACAAATACACAAAATATACAAATACACAAAGACCCTCATAGTTCATAGTATAGAATTAGTATAAGATATATACAAATACACAAAATATACAAATACACAAAGACCCTCATACACAAAGACCCTTTAGACCTTATGATATACGATACAAGTATATTTTGATCGTTACATAAGATGTTTATTCTTCAAAAAGGTCTAAAGGATAAGCTACATAAGCAATATATTGATTTTCCTCCCCAACAACAGCCTCGATGTGGTAGCATCGTCCTTGTAACGATCAAGACTGGTAAGTCCAGTCCCACACAGTTGTCCATGTACCAGTAGAAGATTCGGCTGCTACCGCTCGCTTCTTCCGGAACTCCCGGTTGAGGAGTTACTCGGAATGCTGCCAAGATATCGATCTTTGGTTTCGTAGTCGGAGTATAATAATTCAATTTGTAATCTTTAACACCAGCCTTTAAATCCAACGCTTGCTTTAGTTTCGTTTGTGGTGACATAAGTCCCTCCCTACAACTCATGAATTAAAATTATCACAACAACAAGGTCTACTCGATATAAATTAGGCGTGAATGAAACCTTTGATAAAAAAAATTCAAAAAATATTCAACTAAACTAATATTATAAATAAATAATGAAAATTTGAAAAGAGTTCGGTTCGTTATCCATGTATTTGATTCACCAAATACATCATTATTTTATACTCTTTGATATATATGGCAAACCCAATCTTCGTTTTGAAAATTTCTATTTCTAATGGAATTGATCACCTTATGAATATAAAAAAAGAAAAATAATAAAAAGGATTAATAATTAGAATTAGAATGAATTAGAATAATAAAATAATAATTCTTAATAAATATAAAAGAAATAGAATCTCAATATACAAAATATACAATATAATTCAAAATTCAATTAAAATCTAAAATAGATGAATATTAAATTGAAATTGAATAGAAATAGAATTCTAAATAATTCGAAATTAGAATTAAGAAATTCTAAAGTAATAAAGTAAAGATTAAAGATATAAAGATATTAAAGATATAAAGATTAAAGATATTAAAGATATCTATATATATAAATAGTAAATAAGTAAATAGAAATACCTAATAGAGAAAATAAAAAGAAAAAGAAAAAATAGAAGATCTCTTGACAGCAGTATATGTTGTATATATAAATCCTAGATGTGAAAAGAGTCATAATTCATCTATAACCTATAAAAGGTAACGGATATGGTACATAAAGAAGAATATGCGCACAACACAAATAAAAAAAAGAAAATACAAGAGTATATATAGAAAGAATTGAAAATTGACTCATTCACTGAGTAAAGGATTGAATTGGATTCGATTGCTCAATCGAATGCTAACTTCCATTTATTTCTTATGCTAACTTCCATTTATTTCGATTCAGTACTTTTCAAAAAAGAATTTTGACATATTTATTATGATTTATGATTATGATAAGCAATCCCACTACTTCTAATCCTGTGGTTTCTACACTTGAAGAACAAAACCTAGGGCTGATCACTCAAATTATTGGCCCAGTACTGGATGTCATTTTTCCACCGGGCAATATGCCTAATATTTATAATGCTTTGGTAATTAAAGGTCGAGATCTCAGCAAATTAATGTAACTTGTGAAGTACAACAATTATTAGGAAATAATCGAGTGAGAACTGTAGCTATGAGTGCTACAGATGGTCCGATGAGAGGAATGAAAGTGATTAACACGGGAGCTCCTCTAAGTGTTCCAGGGAGCTACTCGGACGAATTTTCAACGCGTTCTTGGAGAGCCCGTTGATAATTTAGGTCCTGTCGATACGCACAACATCTCCTATTCATAGATCTGCCTTCATACAGTTAGATATGAAATTATCAATCTTTGAAACAGGGATTAAAGTGGTAGATCTTTTAGCTCCCTATCACCGTGGAGGAAAAATAGGACTATTTGGGGGAGCTGGAGTGGGTAAAACAGTACTCATCATGGATTGATCAACAACATTGCCAAAGCTCACGGAGGCGTATCAGATTTGGCGAGTAGGTGAACGTACTCGTGAAGGAAATGATCTCTACATGGAAATGAAAGAATGGGGTGATTAATAAAAAAAAAATCTTGCAGAATCAAAAGTGGCTCTAGTCTATGGTCAAATGAATGAACCGCCAGAGCTCGTATGAGAGTTGGCTTGACTGCCCTAACTATGGCGGAATATTTTAGGGATGTTAATGAGCAAGACGTACTTCTATTCATCGACAATATATTTCGTTTGTTCAAGCAGGTCCAAGTCTTTGCCTTATTAGGTAGAATGCCTTCTGCAGGGTTATCAACCTACCCTTAGTACGGAAATGGGTTCTTTGCAAGAAAGAATTACTTCTACTAAAGAAGGATCCATAACATCGATCCAAGCGGTTTATGTACCGGATTATTTGACCGACCGCTCCCGCCACGACATTTGCACATTTAGATGCTACTACCGTATTATCAAGAGGATTAGCTGCCAAGGTATTTATCCAGTAGATCCCTTGGATTCAACGTCAACTATGTTACAACCTAGGATCGGTGAGGAACATTATGAAACTGCGCAAAGGGTTAAGCAAACTTCACAACGTTACAAAGAACTTGGACATTATAGCTATCCTTGGGTTGGACGAATTATCAAGAAGATCGTTTAAGCTGAAAAGAGCACGCAAAATTGAGCGTTTCTTATCACAACCCTTCTTTGTGGCAGAAGTCTTTACTGGTTCTCTAGGGAAATATGTTGGTCTCGCAGAAATAATTCGGGGGTTTAAATTCATCCTTTCCGGAGAATTAGACGGTCTTCCCGAGGGCCTTTTATTTGGTGGGTAACATTGATGAAGCTACTGCGAAAGCTATGAACTTAGAAGAGGAGAACAAATTGAAAAACTGACCTTATATCTTTGTGTATTGACTCTTAATCGAATGATTTGGAATTCCAAAGTGAAAGAGAATATTTTATCTACTAATAGTGGACAAGTTGGGATATTACCAAACCATGCCCCATTGCCAATGTAGATATAGGTCTTTGAGAATACGGCTAAACGACCGATGGTTAACGGTGGCTCTTATGGGCGGTTTTGCTAGAATAAGTAATAATGAGATCACCATTTTAGGAAATGGTGCGGAAATTAGTACTGACATTGATCCACAAGAAGCTCAACAAACTCTTGAAATAGCTAACTTGAGTAGAGAGGGTAAGAGAGAAGCAATTGAGGCAAATCTAGCTCTCAGACGAGCTAGGACACGAGTAGAAGCTGTCAAAGCGATTTCCTATTAGTAGTTAATACATTCAATCAAAATCCTTTAATCTATTATTATACACTACACACTATATCTTGATTCCACAAATTGAACACAATGAAGTCTAATTTGATTAATCTGATGATAGAATGAAAAAGAAAAAAAAGAGGATGGGTAGAAAAACTTATTAGATACCATGGGATCCGGTATCTAATAAGTTCTACCTACTATTGGATTTGAACCAATGACTCCCGCCGTATGAAAGCAATACTCTAACCACTTTGTTAGGTCATTTATCATCACAAAAGGGTCTCCATCACTTGATGGATTATAGGTAAAATATATTTCTAAGCAATATAAGCAATATCAATCTTTTACCAGTAAATATAAACGGATCAAAAAGTTATCATGTGGGATTATGGGATACCCTTCTTGACAAGAAATTATCTCTATGTTAAAATGGTTATGACAAGGGCTATAGCTCAGTTAGGTAGAGCACCTCATTTACACGTGCGCCAATGTTTTTCAAGGGAGCCTTTTATGCAATGACCATAATTGATCTTTTTGAGAAGTCGATGTCTTACTCGTATATTTGAGAGAACAAGAGAAAAATAGCGACAAAGTTGGTTTGATCCGGTTCAGAATTCGGTGCCAAATCAAATAGAACTTGCCATTGTAAGGTAAATGCCAGTTCATTCAATGCCAGGCATAATGAGTATAAGAATCTCAAAAGAACCTCTCTTTTCGTCCTATGAGCTTTGAGGTGTATGAAGTTTCATATTTTAATCTTGCAGCGAGCGATAGAGACTACATTTCACTTAGGTTGATCTAGGCCGAAGGCACCTAAATAAGGGTCACCCTTCTTTGAAACACTTTGGTATTGCTCCTAGATCAGGATACAAATAATGAATCGAGAGCACATGGAGCCATCTCATTCTCTTCTTCTAAAGAAAAATATGGTGAACTAACTGATCTTTACATCAGTTGATGAAAGAGCCCAATGCAACAAAATGCATGTTGGGTCTTTGAAACAGTTCGAATCATTTCGATAATAATCAGTTTTATCTGTTTTACCGAGAAGGTCTACGGTTCGAGTCGTATAGCCCTAATACATTCCATTTTGATTTTGTTTTGTATAGAAATTTGAGTAGTAGTAGGAACAATAAAATAAACACAATAATTCATTCCAACGGACCCAATTGGTCTTTGTCAAATCTCGGATAAAATACCCATCTCTCTCCATCCACTTTCATGAATGAATTACATATGATATTTTTATTATTCTTTATTTGTTATTTGAATTGTTTTTCATTGAATTGAAAATCAAAATGGAATTTGTAATTTGTTTATTGAATTCTGAATTATTGAATTTCTTTCATTTCTTCTTTACTATAAGATAAGGGATTCTTTACTTTTACTTTTTATTTATAAGATATAAGATCAATATGAAATAGAAAAAATATACAAAATATACATAAGATAATAAGTATAAACACATAAGATAATAAGTATAAACTAAGTAGAAGAGCATGCTATGTCTACACCTCACATATAGAAATAGAATCAAAAGGAGAAAAAAAAATAGAAGTGGGATGACATTATATGAATCTTGAAACAAGGTATGTCCTACAGAAACAAACTCTCAACTATGCTTTATTTGATCAAAATTATTTTCTTGTTTCATCGAAGAAGTTCTAGATGATTTGAAAATTCCAATTCAAATGGAAGAATTAGGCCTATTCCACATTCATAGGAGTACCTTTATGTTTCGCTTCACGAATATGATATCTTCTGGTCATTCCTAATAATATCAAGCATTATTCCTATCTTGGCATTTGTCATTTGGGATTTTAGCCCCGATTAGGGAAGGTCCGAAAAGCTTTCTAGTTATGAATCATATAGAACCCATGGGAGATGCTTGGGTACAATTCAATTCTATTACATGTTTGCTCTAGTTTTTGTTGTTTTTGATGTTGAAACGGTCTTTCTTTATCCATGGGCAATGAGCTTTGATGTATTGGGTGTATCTGTCTTTATAGAAGCTTTCATTTTCGTTTATCCCAATTTGTGGGTTCAGTTTATGCATGGAAAAAGGAGCATTGGAATGGTCTTAACTGAATATTTAGACAATCAAAATAAAAGGGAAGGAAAGGATGACATTGAAACATTTATGAATTTGGTCGAGTTTCTATTACTTAACCAAACAACTCATAATTCAATTATTTCAACTACATCAAATGATCTCGAATTGGTCAAGACTTACAAGTTTATGGCCACTTCTCTATTGTACCAGTTGTTGTTTCATCAAATTTTCTTCATTAATAGGCTAACAGTTTGACTTTGATCGTAATGGGTTGGTGCTAAGATCGAGCCCAAGGCAAGAACAATGAAAATGGCTCCCTCTTTAGTAAGATTATATGAGCAAATGCTGAACCAAAATATGTCATTGCTATGGGAGCTTGTACTATTGGAGGGATGTTGATACTGATTCTTATAGTCTGTCATGGAGTCGATAAGCTAATTCCTGTGGATGTCTATTTGCCAGGTTGTCCACCTAAGCCAGAGGCAATTATAGATGCTATAACGAAACTTCGTAAGAAAATATCCCGAAAAATATTTGAAGATAGAACTGTGTATCAACAGGAGAATCGATGTTTTACTACTAATCACAAGTTTTACCTTGCGACGCAGTCTCATACTGGAAATTACGATCAAGAATTACTCTATCAATCACCATCTACTAGAGATACCTTTTGGATTTGAAATCTTTTCAAATCCAAAAGGTCGATCTTCCTACGAATTAGTGAATAAGGGTTTTCTTGTGCAGAATAAGAAACAGGGTCAATCATTAAGATGAAAAAATTTATTGTCAATATGAAATATTCATACAAATAGAAATGCGGGAGAGATGAAGAAGATGCAGGTTCATTTATCTGATTGGCTAGTAAAGCATGAGCTAATTCATAGATCTTTAGGCTTTGATTGTCGAGAATAGAGACTTTACAAATAAAAGTTGAGGATTGGGATTCCATTGCTGTCATTTCATATGTATATGGTTACAATTATTTATGCTCCCAGTGTGCCTATGATGTAGCACCAGGTAGATTTTTAGCTAGTGTGTATCACCTTACGAAAATACGATATGGTATAGATAAACCAGAAGAGGTATGCATAAAAGTATTTGCTGAGTAATCCTCAAATCTCGGATTTGGAGAAGTGCTGATTTTCAGAACGGGAATCTTATGATATGTTGGGAATTTCTTATGAGAATCATCCTCGCCTTAAACGTATCTTGATGCCTGAAAGTTGGATAGGCCTTTACGTAAAGACTATATTACCCAATTTCTATGAGATTCAAGATGCTCATTGATTTAAATTAAAATGAAATCTGGAGTCGTGTCGTATAAGTAAAAAAGCGGTTTTCTCATTCAATGAGCATCTTGGCATTTCCCTTCTAGATGAAAAAGAGTAACTGGACTTTCATTCGTATTGTGGAGGGGCTAAAATAAAAAAAGAAAAAGAGGTTCTCATTGCTATTCCCCAATTGGGAGGATATCATATAATATACATTTCGTATGAGCAGATCCTGTCCTTCCACTCTTTGATTGAATTCTTTTAGCTAATTTTTTTTAGCTATTAAATTTGAGATATATACAAAAATTTAACATACTAACATACTTTTGGAATAAGAAAAGTATGAACAGAGAGTAAAAAAATACAAATGAAAAAGAAAGTAAAGAATATCTATTCCGATCCGTCTCAATGAATTAATTTCATTTGTATGAGGTATGAATATCTATCCGATAATTACGTGTGAACCAGATTTGAACTGGTGACACAAGGATTTTCACCGCTCTACCAACTGAGCTATCCCGACCATTTCTCGTGCATCATCTTAGCAGAATACTTATATCTATGTCAATGAATTTCTTAGATCTTCAAAAAAAAGACTTTCTTTGTTTGTAAATGTAAGTAAAAAAATATGGACTATGAATAATTCAATAACGGAGATTCCTTGAACATATATGTTCATATTGTATTATACAAAACAAATGAGATTGGATTGGAAAAAGATCCGAAGATTTCTATTCGGATCCATTTGTGAAAGAACAGAGTGAATGAAATTAGAAAGATATTTCAGTTTTTTTAAACTGAGTTCCACTGATGAAAAAAAAAAGAAAGAAAGAGGATGAGGATAAATAAAAAGTGAGGAAGTAAAATGGGCTTTTTATTGGGGATAGAGGGACTTGAACCCTCACGATTTAAAATTCGACGGATTTTCCTCTTACTATAAATTTCATTGTAGTGATTGACATATAAAAATGGGACTCCTCTTTATTCTCGTCCAATTAATCTTCTAAAGATCTATCAAACCTGGAATGAATCATTTGATCACTGAATATTCGAATTCGATTCTTTTCAACTTCAATTAGAATTGATTCACAATAACTCTTCCATTTTTCATATATTTTTTGATCTCTATTATTCTAATTATATAGAATAATAGAAATAGAGGTTTCTATAGATCCTTATCTCATACTATTACTCATATTAATAGTAATCTAAATATGAAAGAAATAAAGAATATAAAAAAGGATATATTATTTCATTAAGTTCATAAGAGAGTTCTACTATTCTATTCTAGAATAATTAGAATAATAGAATTCAGAAATCAATTCTATTAATTCTATTAGCTATTCTATTAATTCTATTAGCTATTAGAATAGAAATAGAATATATATAATATATATACTAAATATTTTAAAATATATAATATAAAGAAATAGAAGATTTCTATTTTCATATCTCATATATAGAGATACAGAATAGGATTCAATCTAAGATTTGGGTTGTGATTAATCGTTTGCTATGTCAATATGTATACGCACGTATTAGGTATATAAAGTTATCCTTTCTGTCATTTCAATAGAAGGATTTTAGCTACTAACGTAACGTAGTCAATTTCATTCGTTAGAACAGCCTTCCATTGAGTCTCTGCACCTATCCCTTCTTATTCTCATTTTCCATCGTTTTTTCTCTCAAAACAAAGATTTGGCTTAGGATTGCCCATTTTTAGTTCGGGTTTCTCTGAATTTGGAAGTTACCACTTAGGTTTCCATACCAAGGCTCAATCCAATCAAGTCCGTAGCGTCTACCAATTTCGCCATATCCTCTTTCCTTTGAGACAAGGATCCAGTTGGAATTCCATCCAACTCTTTCATTTATCTTGACACTATTTAATTCATTAGGTAATGATTCCTATATTGAAAAAGTGTATGCTGCTATTTTCTTTTTTTGCCCACCCTCTTTTCTATATTCTATCATTTCATCTCTATTGGATGAACCTTATTTGTTTCAATACGAAATGATTTTATCATTGATGTATCCGCAATTCAATATGGATAGATATATACCACATATATATATATGCCTTTCCTCCTTCATTTTTACAGTGCAGCTTGGAGTAGTGGAACGGTCGATATTCATTCTTTTTTTTTTTCATTTCAAAATATAAAAATAGAATTCCATTGATAGATTGATATTTCATATTCATATATATGAATATGGAATAGAATTTCTATTTAGATCTAGTATATATCTAAATAGAATATAAAATATATAACAAAAATATATAACATTATAACTAAAAAAGAGAATAAATTTAAATAATCAATAAATGAAATAAAAAAGAAGAAGAATCACTAGGTAATAGCTAAGATCCGATAGTTTCCTGTATTCCTATACACTATTGCTCTTATATCCGCCCGCTTAGCTCAGAGGTTAGAGCATCGCATTTGTAATGCGATGGTCATGGTCGATTCGATATAGGCTCTTTTCTTTATCGATTTTTTCTTTCCATGATTGAAAATCTACTCTCGCTTTCTCTAAATGTCGAGTCCCCGATCTATTATGTCATGGTAACTTGCAGCTATAGCTATGAATAAAAAGTTGACTAGATCAATTAAATCTCTACAAAAGAAATTGGAAAACGTAACCTTCGTTTGAATTTCCTATGTATATATATATATAGGAAATCCGAATATTGATAATATTTCTTTTATTCTGTTTTGTAGGACTTTAGTAAATTGAGTTTTGCTTTGCTGGTCCTTTAGTTCAGTCTGAATTTATATTTTTTTTTTCAAATGAAAGCTAATCAAAAAGGAGCCTTTATATGTCTCGTTACCGAGGACCTCGTTTCAAAAAAATATGCCGGCTGGGAGCTTTACCGGGACTAACCAGTAAAAGACCCAGATCCATAAGTGATCTTCAAACCCAATTGCGCTCTAGAAAATGATCACAATATCGTATTCATTTAAAAGAGAAACAGAAATTGCGTTTTCATTATGGTCTGACAGAGCGTTACTTAAATATGTGCATATTGCTGGAAAAGCCAAAGGGTCAACAGGCCAGGTTTTACTACAACTACTTGAGATGCGTTTGGATAACATCCTTTTTCGATTAGGTATGGCTTCGACCATTCCTGGAGCCAGACAATTAGTTAACCATAGACACATCTTAGTGAATGGTCGTATAGTGGATATACCAAGTTATCATTGCAAACCCCGAGATATTATTATTACGAAGGATAAAGAAAGATCGAAAGCTCGATTCAAAATTATCTTGTTTCATCCCCCTACGGGAATTGCCAAACCATTTGACTATTGACTCCTTACAATATAAAGGATTTGTAAATCAAATAATAGATAGTAAATGGATTGGTCTTAAAATAAATGAGTTGTTGGTCATAGAATATTATTCCCGTCACTTGATTCTAACGAAAATACAAAAGCAAGGTTCATACCAATTTTGACTCCTTTCAAGTAAATAGAGTACCTTGTGCCTGTCTCATTCACGTATCAAAAAAGGATCGGCAATAGGATTTTTTTTTCTTCTTTTCAATAGATTTCTATTTGTATTTCTTTTACCTATCACAGGGATTAATTAGGGATAGAGAATGTCTATTAAATAAGGGTCTTACTGTTAGAATAATGTTATCAATTCTTATTTTATTTGATACATTGTAGTTGGTAACGTTGATGAATGAAAAGAAACGGAGAGAGAGGGATTCGAACCCTCGGTAAACAAAAGTCTACATAGCAGTTCCAATGCTACGCCTTGAACCACTCGGCCATCTCTCCTACAGAATGTTATTCTTGCCCAAAACCCAAATGAATAGCGAGTCCTTCATCTTAATTGTAGTACATGTATGACGGTCCGATGGTTCCATAAGAAGAAATTTGGTTATTAAACTTAGATGAAATAGTAATAGTCATTGGTAGATTACGAAATTTGAATGAAATTGAATCTGATTCAACTATTTCATTTCATCTTTGTTCAAAAAGGTGACACCGCATCTTTTCCAATTAGTCTATTTTTATGTTATTTTGTACTGTACAATTCCTTTTTTTGTGGGATCGTTTTCCCCGAAGGGGGATGAGAATAATTATAGAATGAATTGCTAATTATGCCTAGATCTCGAATCAATGGAAATTTTATTGATAAGACCTCTTCAATTGTAGCCAATATCTTATTACGAATAATTCCGACAACTTCAGGAGAAAAAAAGGCATTTACCTATTACAGAGATGGTGCGATTTGATTTTTCTTGTTTTTTTTACCTCTCGTTTACGAGAAAAAGAAGGTAGTTAAGAATAGAAAAAAACAAATTAGTGAAAGAAACCTACGCTTGGTGAAGGTGAAGTTTAGAGATAGAGCAATTCCTTCCTTCATGTATCCTCGATTGATGCAACCTTAGATGCATCAATTATTGATTTTAATTTTAAGCTGAAAGGTTACATCTATAGGTTCTGTATTGGAGGTCAATACTACTTCATTTAGTACCAATAGGTGGCATCGGGGAAAAAGCACTACACCTAGGAATCAACAACACAAAAACTTTGTTATAAATAAACCTTTTCCTTGTCGGTATCGGGACTAAAAAGAATGGTTAGGAAAATAAAGATCCATCTCATTCGTACTTTTGATACCCGTATAACCATCAAAGACTGTTGAAGTGACTAATTCCTGGAAATCGTAAGCGTTGAGTACAAATAAATCTTTGAGTTATCATTTCTATCTAGCACTAATATCACTAATCTGATGTTAAGAAAAAACCTCTTGTGGGAAGGTTGGCTAGAAATTTCTTGTAAAATACCACCCCTATCAGTTAATAATAATAATGAGAATAGTGAAATTTTGATTACATGAATTATTCCTCTTAGTATTATGCACGAAGGGAGGAGCGTATGAGATAAAAATCTCACGTTCTGGAATGGAGATTCTTTACTAGAATGAACGACCGTAATGGATGTCGGCTCAATAAGGAAATTATGCAGAAGCTTTACAGAATTATTATGAAGCTACGCGACCAGAAATTGATCCCTATGATCGAAGTTATATACTCTAACATAGGTCTTATACACACAAGCAACGGAGAGCATACAAAAGCTTTGGAATATTATTTCGAGCACTAACGAAATCCATTTTACCACAAGCTTTTAATAATATGGCCGTGATCTGTCATTACGCGTCTTTACTATAGAAAGAAAAAAGATTGAATCGTCTAGTAAATACTAGAAAAAAATATAGGCTTTCTACATATGAATCATCCAAAGTAATGATTTTTATCAGCAACAGCAAGGAAAAAGACTTTGCGAGAACCAAAAAATCAAAAGAAATAGGTATGGCCTATATATTATACTCTATGGATAAAGAGAAAGAGTCAAATTGATAGAGAAAGCACCGTAAAGATCCATTAGTAAACTATTCTTTGGTAAATACAGTTCAGAACTGCTTACTTATGTCATGATATGGGATAAAAAAAGTGATAAATCAACTTATGTAATAGAGTCGATCTACTAAAGTATTGAAAATGCATGTCTATTGAAATATGGATTACGCATAAAAAAATCTGGTCAAATTTTTATTGTTCATGTTGACTCTTTAGTTATAAGATCATCTAAGCCCTATTTGGTCATTCCAGGAGCAACTGTCCATGGCCATTATGGAGAAATCTTTTCTGAAGGAGACACATTAATGGACAGTTAGAAGGCACCATTGATTCCACTATGATTATAAATCAATAATGGAAAAATTCCTTCATTTCATAGAGATAGGGGACATCATTTGCATGGATATAGTAAGTCTCGCTGCTTTAATGGTAGTGTTTACATTTTCTCTTTCACTTGTAGTATGGGGAAGGAGTGGGCTTTAGAACTAGGAAGATTACTAATTTAGTACTTTAAAAAAATCTATTTGTATCAATTGTAATGTAAAAGCTTAAAAAAAACTTGACTTACTTTAGTTTATCTATATTTAGATATTATTTTTAGATATATTACTAGTATTAGATTTCTATTAGATTTCTAATTAATCCTCTATTAAATAATTAAAATTAAATAATTTTAAATAATTAAATAGTCTTCTTTTATTATTTTATTATTATTTATTATTAGATATTATCTAATATTATTCTAATATTCTTAGATTTCTATAATTCTCTAATATATGATATGTATATTATATGGTATTTATATGGTATATAGTATATGCGTACTCTTCTTCCTACATTAATTCTTTTCGATGGGCCCTGGATCCATAAGCATAAGAAGAGATATAAAGAATGAAATTCAAGAAGTTGGGCTTGCAATTCTTTTGGATTGATCAAAATGTATACAAATGGGTGTAGAGAAAAATAGAAAATTCAAGTGTTATTTCATTTTGATGTACGCCTAATATATATTATTACTTAGATATAGATATCTATTGTCAATTGATCTATATAAGAGAAAGCTTCTTCTGTATACAATACAACTTTATGTTTTATGTACTAAGAATATGAATGAATATGAAATATTCTACAATAATTATAGTGGTAGAAAGAGCTATATATAGCTCTTTCTACCACACTATCTCATACTTCGATTCCACATTTCATTTAAGACTTAACTAGAGTTTTAAACCCTTTCATTTCTTCAATCATTGATAAAATGAATAATTCAAGTTTCATTCAAATTAATCATTTTGAGTTTGACGTATATGATAAGTAAAAAGGCAGTAGGAACTAAAATGAACAACACAGTAGCAATAAGCGCAAGAATATTGACGTCCATAATCTCTTTGTTTTCTTCTTTCACAATAATTCGGGATACAATAATTCGGGATCTAATCCCATAGAGATGATAAAGTGGACTCCTATCAATTCAAAGGTATGAATTGCATCTTGATGATACTAACAATATTATGAATAACAATATCAAATAAATTTATCATCGCGAATTGAAGAGTCTAACATAGTATAACATAGGAAGATCTTTTATCTGTACTCAATATAAATGAAATAGAAAGAAAAATAGGATTCTTACTTACGGTTTTTTATGAAACAATTTCATGAATCTACTCATAAAAAGTTCCTATTGAATAAGAAAGAATTGAAAAAAAAAAAGAAAAATATTTAAAAAAATATATAAATAGTAAATAGAAAGAAGAGCCATTCAACCATTCTGATTAAATTTATGAGCACTGAGCCTCTAGTCACCAATACAAAGTATCTTCAGTTCTTTGTCACAATTATTCAATGAATTTACCATCACCTATCCAATCTAATTTCATCGCAAACAGAGTTAGTAGACACTACCTCAATATTAAGAAAGTTCTAGTTTAAAATAATTAGAGTGAGTCTTTATAGTCTTTTAGAATCCTTTCTTCAACCTTAGTAGCCAAAAGGAGTGTCTCTTAGAACCTTTGGATACCAAGATTTCGACTTCTTACTTTCATAGTTACCCGTAATGAATTCTCACTATTTCTTTTATTTGATTCAATTCAATAGCCCAAATCAATCATTAATAAGATTGGGTTGCTTGCATTTCTTGGTACCTTTTGAGCCACACTCGAACCCAGATTTTGAAAAAAAGATGACAGGCTTTTATAGGCCCTACGAGTTCTCAAAATCAAGTATCAACAGACTAGCCCTTGCCTATGCTTTTACGGGCAAGAATTCCAAGTTCGATCAGATTATTAATAAATTTCAAGTATTTTTTTGTTGATAGACACACCTAGATTCGAACTGGGATAAAGGATTTGCAGCCCCCGCTTTACGACTTGGCCATGCCGCCAAATTCCATCCAAAATGGATAAAGATAAAGAAATTCTATAAAATTCTATAGATAAATTCTATAATTAGAATATAATTATAATAATTATATATTATATTATATATTAATTATATTATATATAAATTATATATATATATATTCTTATACTTATATTCTATATATTTCTATTTCTTTCTATTTTCTATTTCTATTCCTTTCCTCATTTTGTTTTGATTTAAATTTTTTACTTTCTTAATTTCTTTTCTTTTTGGATCTTGAATCCCATTGTACATCTTTTCCAAAAAAGAATTCCTCTTTTTTATTGGATCCTTTTCTATCCTATCCTTTTCTTGATTGATTTTATCTCAAAACAGCTTAAAAAACTTACCTTCTCTTTTCACTTTTCTATAGATTCATAGATCTATAGAAAAGTGAAAAGATTCCCCATCCGGTAAAATGCGGCAATTTAGAATAATTTATTCTTGACTTCATTAACTATTTACTTAATTACTCTTTTACTCTTACTTACTTTAAATTTAATAGCTCTTCATTTTGTATATCCATTTGTATTACCTTAATGGTTAATGGATGCAAAATCCAATTGATTCTGACTAATCATTATCAATTCTAATTATAAGAAAATATATGGTCATATGTAAACCCCGAGTAAATTTTATATGTATCAACCCTGTTCTATTTCTTATGCACATATCCCTATATAGTACTTGAATATGAATAGAAGATAGACATTATGATAGAGTGCGACCTAACCTATGTTGCACCAAGTTCAATTATGATAAAAGATGTGATATACGGATAGCTAGATAGCTATATTGGCATGTACAGTTGATAGCTATATTGGCATGTACAGTTGATATACAGATAGCTAGAACATAGGTGTGGACTAAGTAAATCAATGGATAGTCTTGATGCTCTTGGACATACCAGTGGAAGTGAAGAAACTATTCTAAATGATGCTAAGAAAAGATCCCTAAGGGACGGTTATAGTTTAAGTAATATTCATTATCTAAATTATTTATTTGATAGCAGAATATTTGGAGTTTGATCTCGATCATACTTTTTAGTTAGAAATAGTAATGGTGACATTTATTACGTATATTTTGATATTGACAATCATATTTTGATATTGACAATGCTAGTTCTTTTTGAGTGAACTAGAGATTCTTTTCCTAGTTATTTGAATAGTGGGTCTAATAGTAGTAATTACTACTATTATTATTCCATGTATGATACTCAATCTAATTGGAATAATCATATTAATAATTATCTTCATTTTGAAATCGTCTTAATAGTGACATTTACAGTGGTATGCTTACATTTCTAGTTTCATTTGTGCGGAAAGTACAAGTAGTATTGAAAGTGGAAATCCTAGTGTCAAAACTAGTAGCAGTTCTTTCAATATAATAAAAAAATCTAATGATTTCGATATAAATACAAAATACAAAGCTTATGGGTTCAATGTGAGAATTGTTATGGATTAAATTATAAAAAAATTTTAGTTCAAAAATGAATATTTGTGAACACTGCGGATATCATTTGAAAATGAGTAGTTCGAGATAGAATCGAACTCTTTATTGATCCACGGCACTTGGGAGCCTATGGGCGAAGATATGGTCTCTATGGACCCCATTGAATTTCATTCGAGGAAGAACCTTATATAGATCGCATCTCTTTTATCAAATAAAAAAGGTTTAGCGAAAGTTCAAACGTGTAGGTCAACTAAATAGTATTCCCATAGCAATGGGAGTTATGGATTTTCGCTTTATGGGAGGTAGTATGGGATCCGTAGTAGGTGAGAAAATCACCCGTTTGATTGAGTATACTACTAATCGATCTCTACCTATCATTATTATGTGTGCTTCGGAGCACGCATGCAAGAAGGGAGTTTGAGCTTGATGCAAATGGCTAAAATATCTTCTGCTTTATATGATTATCAATCAAATACAAAGTTATTCTATGTATCAATCCTTACATCTCCTACAACTGGAGTTACAAGTTTTGGTATGTTGGGAGATATCATTATTCTGAACCTAATGCCTACATTGAGTTTGCGGGTAAAGAGTAATTGAACAAACATTGAAAAAGACTGACGGTTCACAAAGCGGTGAGTATTTATTCCATAAGGCTTATTCACCCAATCGTACCACGTAATCTTTTAAAAGGTGTTCAATGAGTTATTTACGGTTTCCTTCCCTTGAATGAAGATTCAAAATAAAGAAATATTCAAATAAAAATAATCGAATATAGGAGTTCTTTCTATTTAGCGAGAACTCGTTTTTCACTAAGAATCCATGTTTGTTGGATAAGATTGGTTAAAGTTGGAAACTCTAAGAAACTCGTTTCTATCTTTCTTTTCAAAAAAAAGGTGTTTTGAAAGGAAAGATAGAAAGACGATGAAGATAAGGATGGGAGAAGAAGAATCCAATTTAAAGCAGGATTCTCATACATATTCGTAGAAATAGGAATAAGTACGCGTTGAGTTCTACATTCGTTATTGATTATGAAATATTTCATATGAATATTATCAATATTCTTTCTAATAGATAGACTTATCATAAGATATCTTTATAATTATAATTTCTAATTATAATAGAAATATGAAATCGAGGTACCCATTCTATGATAGATTTGAACTTTCCCTCTATTTTGTTCCTTTAGTAGGCCTAGTCTTTAGGCAATGCAATGGCTTCTTTATCTCTTTATGTTCAAAGAAATAAGATTGTCTAAATATGATGGGACCAAATCTCATCAATTTATTTCAACACTAGATCATCATCTGAGATACTCTTTTTTTTTAATGTAATAGGGTAGGATATATGCTATGTGGACTTTCAAACAAATGTAAGAGTTGTTTTAGTTATATCGTTGTTATGTATATCGATGGATAATATACATTAATGCATGTATATATGCGGTTATAGCTTAATCAATTAAATGATTCAATTCAAAATGATCCATAAATCTTTTTTGAAAAATCTTTGAAATAGAAACTCAATGTATCTATCCAATTATTTCTAATGGTTCTAATCTTTGCTAGTTAATGAAAGTTACTTAGGGATCAAGCAATAAAAGTCGAGTCTAATAACTAAGAAAACTAAAAAACTAATAATAAATTACTAAAACAACTAATAAAAATTAAAAAAACTAAAAAAACTAAACTAACTTACTAATAACTAATAATAACTAACTAACTAATACTAATAACTAATAACTAACTAAAACTAATAACTACAAAACTAAATAACTAAACTAAAAAACTAAAAAACTAAAACTAACTATTAAAAACTAATAACTAAATAATAATAACTAATAAAATTAAAGAACTAACTAACTAATAAAAAAACAACTCATAATAAATAACTAAATAAAAACCTTATAAAAAACTTAATAAACTAAATTAAGAAAATAACTAAATAAAACTAACTAATAAAACTAACTAAATAATAAAATAAATAACTAACTAACTAACTAATAATAATAAACTACTAATAACTAATAACTACCTAATAATTAAAAATAATAAACCTAATAATAATAATATATAATAATAAACTAAATAACCAAATAATAAACCTAATAAACTAATTAAAAACTAACTAAACTAACTAACTCATAAAATAATAAAAAAATAAAACTAAAATAAATAAGTAAACTAATAATACTGGTAATAAACTAATAAACTAATAAATAACTAACTAATAACTAATAATAACTAATAAATATAACCTAACTAAAACTAATTTAATTAATAAATAATATAAACAATAAATAAATATAACTAAATATAATATTAATAAAACTAATTACTAATAACAAATAATAACCATAATAACTAAACTTAAAAAAAAACTAACTAAACTAAAAACTAATAAAACTAATAATAATAAATATATAAATAAATAAAATAAATTAATAACTAATCTAATAACTAATAACTAAATAATAAACTAAAACACTAATAAAATAATAACTAACTAATAATAAATAAGCTAATAACTATTAAAAACTAACTAACTAATAATAACCTAATAACTATAATAAAAAAACTAATATACTAATAAATTAATAACAATAATAATAAACTAAAAATCTAACTAACTAACTAAATAATAAAAATATAACTAATAAAAATAATAAACTAACAACTAATAACTAATAATAACAAACTAACTAATAACTAACTAAAATAATAAATAATAATAACTAAATAATTAATTAAAAACTAACTAAAATTAAACTAAATTAAAGTAAACTAACTAATAAATTAATAAATAACTAAAAACTAATAATAAATTAAACTAAAACTAAACTAAAGAAATAAATAATAAATAAACTAATAATTAATAACTAACTATATATAATAATAATAATAATAAATAGTAATAACATAATAATAACTAACTAATAAAATTAAAATAACTAACTAATAACTAAATAATAAAATTAAACTAAACTAAAAACTAATAAATAATAACTAAAACTAATAACTAAACTAATAAAAAATAAATAATAATAATAATAATAATAAATTAATTATAAACCATATGAAAACTAATAAAAAAATAACTAATAATAATAACTAACTAATAAATAACTAATACAAACTAATAATAATAAACCTAAAAAGCTAATAAACTAACTAAAATAAATAAACTAAACTAACTATAAAACTAATTAAAAAAACTAAAACTAATAAACAAAAACTTAATAAAATAATAATAACTAATAACTAATAAATATAATTAAAACTAAACTAATAACTAATAACTAAAAAATAAAACTAATAAACTAACTAAATAAACTAATAAAACTAATAAAACTAAATTAATAACTAATAATAACTAACTAACTAATAATAATGAATAACTAATAATAATAATAATAACTAACTAAAAAAATAATTAATAATGAACTAAAACTAGTAACTAAACTAATAACTAACTAATAATAAACCTAATAAACTAAACTAATAACTAAAACTAATAATAATAAACTAATAAATAACTAATAAACTAAACTAACTAAATAAAACTAACTAATAAAAAAAATTAAACTAAAAAACTAAAACTAATAACTAATAACTAAAAAAATAATAAACTAAATAACTAAACTAACTAAAAACTAATAATAACTAAACTAATAAACTGATAAACTAAATAATACAACAACAACAACAACAATAATAAGCCTTTATCCCACTAAGTGGGTTCAACTACATAAATCCTTCATCTCCATTGTATCCTATTATGTGTCAAAATCTCATTTAATTCAAGTATACTAAGGTACTTTTCTATACATCTTAACCATGTCTTTTTAGGTCTACCTCTACCTTTCTTAACATAAGGCAAATTTAATGCATCTACTCTCTAACGGTCATGGGACGACGCTTTATGTGGCAACCATCAGGCGACTCTCTAATCTCTCTATACTCCAAATTTTTTCCCAGATACCCATTTCTCATTTTATCTCTAAGAGTAAAGCCACTCATCCACCTGAGCATCCTCATCTCTGTAACACTTAACTTAGTCTTATGCATCTCTTTTATTGGCCAACATTCTGCACCATAAGTCATTGTAGGTCTTACCACCATCTTATATAATTTTCTCTTAAGTTTAAGTGGAACTTTTCTATCACACAATAGGCCAGATGCATTCCTCCACTTCAATCATCCAACCTGAATTCTACTAATAACATCTCCATCTATTTCACCATCATTTTGAACAATAGAGCCTTAATATTTGAATTGCTCACTCTTATTAATGACTTGTTCACCTAACATCACAACACTACCAACTAGAACTTCTACAACTAAAATTACAATCCATATATTCAGTTTTAGATCTACTCAAATGAAAACATTTAGACTCTAATGTTGACCTCCATAATTCAAGTTTCTCTTAGACTCCCTCTCTAATCTTATCAACAAGAAGAATGCCATCAGCAAAAAGCACACACCAAGGTACATCTTCTTGTAAATTCTAGTAAGAACATCCATAACTAAAGCAAAAGATAAGGGCTTAAAAGATCCTTGATGTAATCCAACTGAAATAGGAAAATATTTTGTCAATTTTCCTTGTGTTTGGACACAAGTAATAGCTCTAGTATACATATCCTTAATGACTTGAATATAACCAATATTAACTCCTTTCAATTCTATAACTCTCCAAAGAACATCTCTTGAAACTTTATCATAAGCTTTCTCTAAATCAATAAATACCATATATAGATCCTCCTTACTTTCTCTATACTTCTCCATCAAACCTCTTAACAAATTTATATCATTCATAGTAGATCTACCTGGCATGAACCCAAACTGATTGTGAGAAACTTTTGTATCACATCGTAACCTATGTTCAATTACTCTCTCCCATAATTACAATGTATGACACATTAACTTAATTCCTCTATAATTTGCACACTCATTTGCATCACCTTTATTCTTAAATATAGGAACCAACAAACTCTTTCTCCACTCATTTGGCATCTTTTTAGTCTTTAAAATAACATTAAAAAGATTTGTAAGCCAAGAAATTCCTTGATCTCCTAAACATTTCCACACTTCTATTGGAATATCATCAGGTCCTACTATTTTTCCACATTTCATTTTCTTTAAAGCTTCTCTAACTTTAGATTTACTAATACGAGGATAAAAATAAAATTCTCTATTTTTGTTTAGGGTATTAAGGATGCTAAAATCAATCATACTTTCAGATCCTTCATTGAAAAGTTTATCAAAATACCTCATCCACCTATTTTCAATATCCTTTTTTAAGAAAAATACTTTATTATTTTCATCCTTAATACACCTCACTTGAACTAGGTCTTTACTTTACCTATCGCTTTGGTTGGCTAACTTATACATACATCTTTCACCTTCTTTGGTATCTAATCTATTGTATAAATCACTAAAAGCTAAATTTTTTGTATCATATATTACTTTTTTAGAATCTCTACATGCCACTTTATATCTTTCCCAATTCTCTGAGTTTTTACCTCTAAACTAAGTTTTATAATAATGCTTCTAATTTCTTATCTTTTCTTACACACTATGACTCCACCACTAACTATTTTTATTAAAAGAAGCTTTTTCTTTTGATTCTCCAAGCACATTTTTAGCAACTTGCTTAATTTCACTTGATACTTTTTCCCACATAATATTAGCTTTTTTATGAACATCCCAAATTCTAAGCTCTTGTAGCTTGCTCTTAAAAATATTTTTATTTGTGTTCTTTAAGTGTCTCCATCTAATCCTAGGATAATAATTTGATTTAATTTTTCTCTTACAATATTTCATATTAAAATCTAAAACTAATAATCGATGGTGGGTACTTAAACTTTCACTTAGAATAATCTTACAATCTAAATGATCTATTTTTCTTATCAGAAAATAATCAATATATTTTTTACTAGATCCATTTTTATAAGTAATAATATGTTCATCTCTTTTCTTAAATAAAGTATTAGCAAGTACAAAATCATAAGCTAAGGCAAAATCTAATATAGTCCTACCTTCTTCATTAGTCACTCCAAATCCATAACCACCATGGATGCTTTTAAAATCTTCTACCACTCTACCAACATGTCCATTTAAATCTCCTCTATTAAATACATTTTCTTCAAGAGGTATCTTTTGTATTAATCCCTCTAATTCATTCAAAATTTTTTCTTTTAAGCTTACATCCAAACCTACTTGAGGAGCATAAACACTTATAACATTGATAATCTTAGCATCAACAATAATCTTCAAAGCTATAATTCTATATCCACATCTATTAATATTTATAACATTATCCTTCAAATTTTTATCTATAATCACACCTACACTATTTCTAGTTCGACTTCTACCTGAATTCCAAAGTTTAAAACCTAAACTATCAATCTCCTTGGCCTTCTCCCCAACCCATTTAGTTTCTTGAACACATAAAATATTTATCTTTCTATGAACCATAATATCTATTAATTCCACTAATTTACCTATAAGAGTACCTATATTCCAAGATCCTAACCTAATTCTAGTTTCATGGACTAACTTCTTTGCCCACATCTGTCCATAATGTTGGGAACGCTTATTTAACTTGCTATGCAGCAACCCTTGCACATTTTTCACTGTATTCAAGACATACAACAAGTCGCTTCCAAGAGATGCTCTAGCATTAACACAATGATTTAAAGGATTCATGTCATGATTATTTCGACAAGTTTTTTGCAGGTTGTCGACTACCTACCGTATCCCTCCACTTTTCACATCCGAGTTGAGACCGACAAAGGTAATAAACTAAATAATAATAACTAATAACTAATAACTAACTATAACTAATAACTAAATAATAATAACTAAACTAATAACTAAAATAAAATAACTAAACTAACTAATAACTAAAAACTAACTAATAATAACTAAACTAATAACCTATTAAACTAAACTAACTAATAATAAACTAAAACTAACTAATAAACTAATAACTAATAATAACTAATAACTAATAATAACTAATAACTAATAATAACTAATAAAACTAATAAACTAAAACTAACTAAACTAATTAATAAAATAACTAAACTAATAAAAACTAATAAAATAACTAATAACTAATAAACTAATAATTAACTAAAACTAAAAACTAAATAATAGCTAACTAAAAAAACTAACCTAAAACTAACTAATTAATAACTAATAAATTATAACTAATAAACTAAATAACTAACTAACTAATAACTAAAACTAATAAATAATAATAACTAAAAAATTTATAATAAGTAATAATAAACTAAATAACAATTAACTAATAATAATAAAAAAAAAATAAAACTAATATTAACTAAATAACTAATAATAACTAATTAACAATAATAAAACTAACTAAAATAAAACTAATAAAAATAAAAATAACTAATAACTAATAACTAAACCTAATTAATAAACTAATAATAAACCTAATAATGAAACTAATAAAAATAACTAATAAAAATAAAACTAAATAATAATAATAATAATAATAATAACTAACTCCAACTATAAAAATGAAAAAAAAAAAACTAAATAATTAAACTAATAAAATTATCAACTAATAAACTAATAACTAATAAATAAACTAACTAAACTAATAACTAATAATTAATAATAATAACTAACTAAACTAATAAACTAAAAAACTAACAAAACTAATAAACTAATAATAAAAATAACTAACTAATAGTAGTAAAAACTAAATAAATAACTAAATATAAACTAATAATAAACTAAATAACTAATAATAACTAATAAAACTAACTAACTAAAACTAATAAAATAATAAACTAAAACTAAATAAACTAAAATAATTAAACTAATAAATTAATAAACTAGTAAAATAATAACTAACTAATAACTAATAAACAAATAAGTAATAAAAACTAACTAACTAAAAACTAAATAACTAACTAATAATTAATAAACTAATAAACTAATAACTAAACTAATAACTAGCTTTTTAGTTTTTATTAGTTATTATTATTATTAGTTTGTTTTTTTAGTTTATTATTAGTTAGTTAGTTATTAGTTAGTTTTTAGGTTAGTTTTTAATTAGTTGTTATTATGTTTATTATTTATTAGTTTTTTAGGTTTTAGTTTTAGTTTTTAGTTTATTAGTTTATTATTATTAATTTTATTATTATTATTATTATTATTATTATTATTATTATTATTAGTTATTAGTTATTAGTTTAGTTTTTTATTTAGTTATTATTTTTAGTTTTTTAGTTTTTTTTATTGGTTTTATTTTTTCATTAGTTTAGTTATTTATTTAGTTTAGTTTTATTTTATTGGGTTTTTATTTTATTATTAAATATTAGTTATTAGTTAATTAGTTAAGTTGTTGGTTTTATTATTTATTAGTTTAGTTTTAATAGTTATAGTTAGTTTTATTATTAGTTACTATTATTTTTTTATTTATTAGTTTAGTTTAGTTATTATTATTATTAGTTAGTTAGTTAGTTATTATCAATTTTATTAGTTAGTTATTAGGTTTTTTTGCTATTATTAATTATTAATTATTAGTTTTTTAGGTTAGTTATTAGTTTTTATTAGTTATTATTAGTTTTAGTTTTTAGTTATTATTATTATTAGTTATTAGTTATTCAATTATTAGTTAGTTATTATAGTTATTATTATTATTATTATTATTATGTTTTTTATATTAGTTATTAGTTTTTTATTTTATTAGTTATTAGTTTATTAGTTTTTTTAACTATTATTAGTTATTAGTTTAGTTAGTTTTTATTATTAGATATTAGTTTTAATTATTAATTATTATTAGTTATTAGTTTAGTTTTACTAGTTATTATTTTATTATTATTAGTTAGTTATTAGTTAGTTTAGTTTTTTAGTTATTAGTTTAGTTTTTAGTTTTTAGTTTATTATTAGTTAATTATTTATTTTATTAGTTAGTTTTAGTTATTAGTAATTATTATTAGTTTTATTTATTATTATTAATATTATTAGTTTAGTTTATTAGGTTAGTTATTAGTGAGTTATTAGTTTATTATTATTATTTTGTTTAGTTTTATAATTTATTAGTTTATTATTATTATTAGTTTAGTTATTATTAGTTATTAGTTATTATTTATTTAGTTTATTATTTTTAGGCTTAGGTTTATTTTTAATTATTAGTTAGTTTTAGTTTAGTTATTTGGTTATTAGTTAGTTAGTTTAGATAGTTTTTTTAGTTATTAGTTTATTATTATTAGTTATATTTAGTTATTATTATTATTAGTTTTGTTTATTATTAGTTTTTTTAATTTAGCTTCATTAGTTATTAGTTTATTAGTTATTAGTTAGTTATTATTATTATTTTTTTTTATTATTTATTATTTATTATTATTATTATTATTATTATTATTATTATGATTATTAGTATTATTAGTTTTTTGTTTTATTAGTTTTCTTAGTTAGTTAATTAGTTTATTAATTTATTAGTTTATTTAGTTATTATTTTATTATTTAGTTAGTTATTATTAGTTTTAGTTATTAGTTACTTATTTAGTTATTAGTTTTATAAGTTTAGTTTTATATTATTAGATATTATTATTTAGTTATTTTGGTTTAGTTATTTTAGTTATTATTATTAGTTATTATTAGTTATTTATTAATTATTTTAATTATTTTATTTGTTTAATTAGTTTTTTTTATCAATTTTATTAGTTATTATTTGTTAGTTTTATTATTATTAGTTTTACTAGTTTTAGTTTATTTATTAGTTATTAGTTTTATTAGTATAGTTTTTTAGTTTATTAGTTTAGTTATTATTATTATTTAATTATTATTATTATTATTAGTTTATTTAGTTATTTACTAGTTATTATTTATTAGTTATTAGTTTATTAGTTTAGTTATTATTAGTTAGTTAGTTATTAGTTTATTAAGTTATTAGTTTAGTTTTTTAGGTTTATTATTAGTTTCTTATTAGTTTAGTTAGTTATTAGTTTTTATTAGTTAGTTTATTAGTTATTAGATTAATTATTAGTTTAGTTATTATTATTTAATTATTATTATTATTAGTTTATTTAGTTAGTTATTATTTGTTAGTTATTAGCTTATTAGTTTAGTTATTATTAGTTAGTTAGTTATTAGTTTATTAGGTTATTAGTTTAGTTTTTTAGGTTTATTATTAGTTTAGTTAGTTATTAGTTTTTATTAGTTAGTTTATTAGTTATTAGATTAATTATTAGTTTGTTTATTAGTTTTAATTATTAGTCTAGTTTTATTAGTTTTATTTAGTTATTAGTTTATTAGTTTTTTTAGTTAGTTAGTTTATTATTTTATTAGTTTAGTTTATTATTAGTTAGTTTAATTAGTTATTAATTATTAGGTTTAAATATTATTAGTTCATTATTTAATTAGTTTTTTAGTTTAGTTATTAGGTTTAGTTTAGTTATTAGTTATTATTATTATTAGTTTTATTAGTTTTATTTAGTTAATTATTAGTTAGTTTTAATTTATTAATTATTAGTTAGTTATTAGTTTTAGTTTTTTAGTTTATTAGTTTTTTTTAGTTTAGTTAGTTATTAGCTAGTTAGTTTTAGTTTTAGTTTTTAGTTATTAGTTAGTTAGTTAGTTTTTTTTTAGTTTATTAGTTAGGTTATTTTATTTATTAGTTTTATTAGTTTTAGATAGTTTTATTAGGTTATTAGGTTTAGTTATTAGTTTATTAGTTTAGTTTAGTTATAAGTTATTAGTTTATTAGTTTTTATTAGTAAATTATTAGTTAGTTAGTTTAGTTTTTAGGTTTAATTTAGTTATTTATTATTAGTTATTAGTTATTAGTTTTTATTTAGTTTTTATTATTTATTTAGTTAATTAGTTTTTAGTTAGTTTAGTTATAGTTATTATTATTATTATTAGTTTAATTTATTAATTTATTTAGTTAGTTATTAGTTTAGTTATTAGTTTTTATTAGTATTTATTAGGTTATGATTGGTTTTATTATTAGTTTAGTTAGTTTAGTTAGTTTTATTATTAGTTATTATTTTGTTAGTTTTATTAGTTATTATTATTAGTTATTAGTTATAATTATTAGTTAGTTTTTGGTTTTATCATTAGTTATTAGTTATTATTAGTTATTAGTTTTTAGTTTTTATTAGTTTATTATTATTAGTTAGTTATTTAGTTTTATTAGTTATTATTAGTTAGTATTTAGTTTTTAGTTTAATTTAGTTAGTTACTTAGTTAATAGTTTAGTTTTAGTTATTTTATTATTTAGTTATTAGTTAGTTATTAGTTAGTTTTATTAGTTTATTATTTATTAGTTTTATTAGTTATTTTTACTAGTTATTATTAGTTTATTAGTTAGTTAGTTTTTATTAGTTTTATTCATTTATTTTATTAATTATTAGTTTATTAGTTATTATTAGTTAAGTTATTAGTTTTTTATTAGTTATTATTAGTTATTATTATTAGTTAGGTTATTTTATTAGTTATTAGTTTTAGTTTAGTTATTTAGATATTAGTTTTAGGTTTTTATTATTAATTAATTATTGTTATTTATTAGTTTTATTATTTAGTTTATTATTTTAGTTTATTAGTTATTAGTTTAGTTATTAGTTTTAGTTTATTAGTTTAGTTTATTAGTTTTTAGTTATTAGGTTTTAGTTATTACTTTTAGTAGTTTTATTATATTATTTTTAGTTAGTTAGTGTTATTTTATTAGTTTAGTTATTTAGTTTTATTATTATTTATTAGTTAGTTTAATTTTATTTAGTTTAGTTATTAGTTTTATTAGTTTATTATCATCATTTATTATTATTATTATTATTATTATTATTATTATTATTATTATTATTATTATTATTAGGTTAGTTTTTATTAGTTATTATTATTATTATGTTAGTTTTAGTTTGTTAGTTTTAGTTATTAGTTTTTTAGGTTTTTATTAGTTTAGTTTTAGTTATTAGTTAGTTAGTCTAGTTATTTTTTATTTTAGTTATTAGTTTAGTTATTCATTATTATTAGTTAGTTAGTTATTATTAGTTTTAGTTTATTAGTTATTAATTTTTTAGTTATTAGTTTAGTTATTAGTTAGGTTATTAGTTAGTTATTACTTAGTTATTATTAGTTTTATTTCGTTATTAGTTATTAGTTTTATAAGTTATTTACAAGTTAGTTAGTTATTAGTTATTATTATTAGTTATTATTTAGATATTATTTTTTATTATTTCATTATTTATTAGTTTAGTCAATTTTTTAGTTATTATTATTTATTAATTTTTTTGTTATTAGTTATTAGTTTAGTTATTTAGTTAGTTTTATTAGTTTAATTATTTAGTTTATTAGTTATTTAGTTAGTTTTATTATTAAGTTTATTTTTTAGTTATTAATTTTTTATTAGTTATTTGGTTTTTATATTTTAATTATTTAGGTTTGTTATTTATTATTAGTTTAGTTAGTTATTTTATTAGTTATTAGTTAGTTAGTTATTTAGTTTAGTTATTAGTTAGTTTTGTTATTAGTTTTTGTTATTAGTTTTAGTTATTAGATATTATTTATTAGTTAGTTTTATTAGTTTTATGATTTATTTATTAGTTTATTATTATTAGGTTAATTGGTTATTAGTTATTATTAATTATTAATTTAGGTTTTTATTATTAATTAGTTATTAGTTATTAGTTTAGGTTAGGTTTTATTAGTTAATTATTAGTTATTAGTTTATATTTACTTTTAGTTATTTAGTTATTAGTTATTAATTATTATTAGTTATTATTAGTTAGTTATTATTAGTTTATTTTATTATTAGTTTTAGTTAGTTTAATTAATTATTAATTACTTAGTTTAGTTATTTTTTAGTTTATTAGTTTATTAGTTATTAGTTATTAGTATTTAGTTATTAGTTAGTTATTAGTTTAGTTATTAGTTTTTAGTTTGTTAGTTTTATTATTTTAGCTATTTAGTTATTAGTTATTAGTTATTATTAGTTATTATTTTATTATTATTATTTTTTAGTTATTATTTATTTAGTTTAGTTTTTATTTATTATTTTATTAGTTTAGTTTATTAGTTTAGTTAGTGTTTATTAGTTATTAGTTATTAGTTATTAGTTTAATATTATAATTATTAATTTTAGTTATTAGTTATTAGTTTAGTTATTTATTAGTTTTATTAGTTATTAGCTTGTTTAGTTTTTATTAGTTAGCTTATTTAGTTATTATTTAGTTTTGTTATTAGCTATTATTAGTTATTCGTTATTATTAGTTATTAGTTTATTAGTTTTAGGTTTTATTATTATTATTATTAGTTAGTTATTATTATTAGTTTAATTAATTATTTAGTTATTACTTAGGTTTTTAATTTACTAGTTTATTATTATTAGTTAGTTATTAGTTTATTAGTTTTAATTAGTTATTTATTTAGTTAGTTATTATTAGTTATTAGTTATTTAGTTTGTAGTTAGTTATTAGGTTTAGTTATTAGTTTTTTAGTTAGTTAGTTTATTTAGTTTTATTAGTTTTTAGTTATTTAGTTTATTATTATTAGTTATTATTAGTTATTATTTATTAGTTAGTTAGTTAATTTATTAGTTGTTTATTAGTTATTAATTTATTAGTTATTAATTATTATTATTATTATTATTTTAGTTAGTTATTATTATTAGTTATTATTATTAGTTTATTATTTTAGTTATTACTTATTATTTTATTAGGTTTAGTTTAGCTTTTTAGGTTTATTTTATTATTAGTTAAAATTAGTTATTAGTTAGTTATTAGTTTAGTTTAGTTAGTAGTTATTATTAATTATTAGTTTATTAGTTATTTAGTTTATCATTTTATCTATTATTAATTTTAATTATTATTAGTAATTAGTTTTTGGTTTAGTTAGTTTAGTTATTTTATTATTAGTTATTATTTTATTAGTTTTTTATTAGTTAGTTATTTAGTTATTTTATTAGTTTAGTTAGTTTAGTTATTATTATTTTTTTATTAGTTATTAGTTTTTTAATTATTATTAGTTATTAGTTTTTATTTAGTTATTTAGTTTTATTATTAGTTATTAGTTTATTAGTTTTAGTTAGTTTTATTAGTTATTTATTTATTATTATTATTTAGTTATTAATTAGTTTTTATTTAGTTGTTAGTTTTAGTTATTATTAGTATTAGTTTAGTTTTTTAGTATTTTTATTTAGTTATTTATTATTAGTTTTATTAGTTATTAGTTATTATTTGTTATTATTTTATTATTAGTTATTATTTTATTTTTTATTATTTATTTAGTTTAGTTTTATTTATTATTTTGTTAGTTTAGTTTATTAGTTTATTCATTTAGTTAGTTTTTAGTAGTTATTAGTTTATTATTATTATTATTATTATTATTATTATTATTATTATTATTAATCTTAGTTATTAGTTTAGTTATTTATTAGTTTTAGGTTAGTTAGTTAGTTATTAGTTAGTTTACTAATTATTAGTTAGTTAGTTTTATTAGTTATTATTAGTTATTAGCTTAGTTATTAGTTTATTAGTTATAGGTTTAGTTAGTTATTTTTTTAGTTTATTAGGTTTATTACTAGTTAGTTGTAATTGTTAGTTTATTAGTTTAGTTATTAGTTTATTATTGTTATTTATTTTAGTTTTTTAGTTTTTAGTTTAGTTTTATTTTTAGGTTTATTTATTTTTTTAGTTTATTAGTTAGTTATTAGTTAGTTATTTAGTTTAATTAGTTAGTTAGTTATTAGTTTATTAGTTATTATTAGTTAGTTATTTTATTAGTTATTTGTTATTAGTTTAGTTATTAGTTTATTAGTTATTAGTTTTATTAGTCATTATTAGTTATTACTTTTTAGTTTATTATTACTTTAGTTATTAGTTATTTGGTTTTAGTTTATTATTAGTTTTTTTATTGGTTAGTTATTATTTAGTTATTAGGTTTAGTTATTAGTTATTAGTTTATTAGTTTAGTTATTTAGTTATTTAGTTAGTTATTTTATTATTAACTATTTATTTAGTTATTATTAGTTTAATTAGTTATTTAGTTAGTTATTTTATTAGTTTTGTTAGGTTTTATTAGCTTAGTTTTAGTTTTTAGTTTATTTATTAGTTAGTTATTAGTTATTAGTTTAGTTTATTAGTTTTTTAGTTAGGTTTTATTATTAATTTTGTTATTATTTTTTAGTTTAGTTATTACTTATTAGTTTATTAGTTTTTTTTTAGTTAGTTGTTAATTAGTTATTTAGTTATTTAGTTTATTATTACTTATTAGTCTAGTTATTAGTTAGTTTATTTATTAGTTAGTTATTAATTTTGTTATTAAAGTTTTTGAGTTATTAGTTTAGTTTTATTATTTAGCTATTATTTATTATTAGTTTAGTTATTAATTTAGTAATTATTAGTTAGTTATTTTAGTTATTATTACCTTTATTAGTTTAGTTTAGTTTTTTTATTTAGTTATTTAGTTTTAATTATTATTAGTTATTAGTTATTTTCTTTATTTATTAGTGTAGATAGTTATTAGTTTAGTTATTTAGTTTAGTTAGTTTAGTTATTATTATTAGTTATTATTTCTTAGTTTTATTAGTTATTTAGTTAGTTATTCATTTATTATTATTGGTTTAGTTATTAGTTATTAGTTAGTTAGGCTATTATTATTAGTTAGTTAGTATTTAGTTTAGTTTTTTTTATTAGTTTTATTTTAGTTTATTAATTATTATTATTAGTTACTTAGTTTACTAGTTTATTATTAGTTAGTTATTAGTTTTATTAGTTTATTAGTTTAGTTGTTATAGGTTTTTTAGTTTAGTTATTACGGTTTAGTTTTATTATTTAGTTTAGTTTTAGTTATTTTATTAGTTTATTTATTAGTTAATAGTTATTAATTATTAGTTATTATTAGTTATTAATTTGTATTAATTTATTAGTTTAGTTATTTAGTTATTAATTTAGTTAGTTTAGTTAGTTTTATTTGTTATTAGTTATTATTATTAGTTATTTTATAAGTTATTATTAGTTATTAGTTATTATTAGTTTAGTTTTAATTTTATTATTATTATTAATTATTAATTTATTAGGTTAGCTATTTAGTTATTAGTTTAATTATTTAGTTTTAGTTTATTATTATTAGTTAGTTAGTAGTTTAGTTATTTTATTATTATTAGTTAGTTATTAGTTATTAATTAGTTTTATTATTTAGTTTATAAATTTATTATTAGTTATTATAATTAGTTATTAGTTTATTAGTTATTACTTAGTTTATTATTATTAGTTTATTAGTTTTATTAGTATTATTAGTTATTAGTTAGTTAGTCAGTTAGTTTTTTTAGTTATTATTAGTTTTTTTATTAGTTATTAGTTTTGGTTATTGGGTTATTGGTTTATTTATTATTATTATTTTAGTTTAGTTATTAGTTTTAATTTAGTTAATTATTTTGTCATTTATTATTTATTATTAGTTAGTTATTTATTATTAGTTTATTAGTTTAGTTAGTATTATTATTCGTTATTATTATTATTTATTTAGTTTAGGTTTTATTTTTATTATTATTTTATTAAGTTTTATTAGTTATTAGTTTATTAGTTATTTGTTAGTTAGTTATTATTTATTAGTTATTAGTTTATTAGTTTATTAGTTTTATTATTTAATTTATTATTATTAGTTTTAGTTTAGTTATTTAATTATTTATTTAGTTAGTTATTATTAGTTATTAGTTAGTTATTGGTTATTAGTTTAATTATTTATTTAGTTTAGTTTTAGTTTATTAGTTAGATTATTATTTAGTTTTTTATTAGTTTATTCATTATTAATTTAGTTATTTTAGTTATTAGTTATTAGTTTAATAGTTTAATTATTAGTTATTAGTTTAATTTAGTTAGTCTTATTATTTTATTAGCTATTATATTATTTTATTAGTTTTATTAGTTTAATTATTAGTTATTAGTTATTAGTTTAGTTATTATTATTAGTTAGTACTTTAGTTATATAGTTTATTTATTAGTTATTATTAGTTTAGTTATTAGTTATTATTTTTTGTTATTAGTTTTTATTAGTTATTATTATTAGTTATTAATTTATTTAGTTATTTAGTTATTATTAGTTATTTAGTTATTAGTTATTTTCATTATTATTATTATTATTAATTTATTAATTTTTATTTAATTTTAGTTATTTAGTGTTTAGTTATTAGTTATTATTAGTTTATTTATTCAGGTTATTAGTTTACTTAGTTATTAGTTATTAGTTTTAGTAGTTATTAGTTATTAATTTAGGTTATTAGTTTAGTTATTTGTTTAGTTATTATTAGTTATTTAGTTATTAGTTATTTGTTTATTATTATTAGTTTAGTTTAGTTTTATTAGTTTATTATTATTAGTTATTATCAGTTAGTTAGTTAGTTATTAGTTATAGTATTAGTTTAGGTTTAGTTAATTATTATTAGTTAATTAGTTATTATTTAGTTATTATTACTTAGTTTATTATTAATTATTAGTTTATTAGTTAGTTACTAGTTGTTCATTATTAGTTAGTTTTAGTTATTACTTATTATTAGTTAGTTAGTTTATTAGTTATTAGTTATTTATTTTATTAGTTTAGTTAGTTAGTTATTACTACTTATTAGTTTAGTTTTTTTATTAGTTAGTTTATTATTATTAGTTTTGTTTATTTATTATTAGTTATTATTATTATTGGTGATTTATTTATTTATTATTAGTTTTATTAGTTAGTTATTAGTTTTTTTTTATTAGTTATTAGTTTAGTTAATTATTAGTTTAGTTATTATTATTTATTTATTAATTATTAGTTAGTTATTTAGTTAGTTAGTTTTATTAGTTAGTTTTTAAATTTATTATTTGTTATTAGTTTTTATTATTTAGTTAGTTATAAATTTAGTTGTTTAAATATTTATTTTTTAAGTTTATTTATTAGTTTATTAGTTTTAGTTATTAGCTATTAGTTTAATTAGTTATTTAATTTATTATTAGTTAGTTTTTTTCATTTTTTTATTAGTTATTGGTTATTATTAGTTATTATTAGTTATTAGTTATTATTTGTTAAATAGTTTTAGCTATTAGTTTATTGGTTATTATTTTATTAGTTATTAGTTATTTAGTTATTATTAGTTTTAGTTATTTAGTTTATTAGTCTAGTTATTGATTTAGTTATTAGTTTATTAGTTTATTATTTTATTATTATTAGTTATTATTAGTTTATTAATTTTTTTTAGTTTTATTAGTTATTTCTTATTGTTAGTTATTATTATTATTTAGTTTTTAGTTTAGTTTATTAGTTATTTTCGTTATTAGTTTTATTAGTTAGTTATTTTTATTAGTTTATTAGTTATTTAGTTATTAGTTATTCATTATTAGTTATTATTAGTTATTAGTTTATTAGTTTTTATTAGTTATGAGTTATTTTAGATATTATTAGTTACTATTAGTTATTATTAGTTATAAGTTTTAGTTAGTTTTATTAGTTAGTTATTAAAGTTTTTATTATTAGTTTTAGGTTAGTTATTTAGTTAGTTAGTTATTTTTATTATTATTTATTAGTTCTTAGTTATTAATTAATTAGTTTTTTATTTTGTTTTTATTAGTTATTATTAGTCAATTTTTAGTTTAGTTTTAATTAGGTTTATAAGTGATTAGTTTTATTATTAGCTAGTTATTATTATTAATTAGTTATTTAATATTATTTTTAGTTATTATTAGTTATTAGTTAGTTATTAGTTTCATTAGTTTTATAATTATTAAATTTGATTAGTTATTATTAGTTTTAGTTAGTTATTATTTATTATTTATTAGGTATTTATTATTAGTTATTAGTTTAGTTATTATTAGTTTTATTAGTTTTATTACTTTTAATAGTTTATTTATTAGGTTTTATTTTAGTTATTAGTTAGTTTTTAGTTTATTATTTAGTTAGTTTTAGTTTTTGTTATTATTATTTAGTTACTAGTTTATTATTATTAGTTTTATTAATTATTTAGTTATTATTAGATTTAGTTATTAGTTAGTTAATTTTAGTTATTAATTATTATTACTTTAATTATTAGTTAGTTATTAGTTTATTAATTTATTAATTTTTAGTTATTAGTTTTAGTTTAGTTAGTTATTTATTTATTAGTTATTAGTTATTAGTTAGTTATTTAGTTTTTAAGTTATTAGTTTAGTTATCTAGTTATTTAGTTTACTTAGTTTTATTAGTTTTGGTTAGTTTTATTAGTTTTAGTTTAGTTTTATTAGGTTTATTATTATTAATTTTTAGTTTAGTTATTTTTTTAGGTATTAGTTATTATTAGTTATTTTTATTAGTTAGTTATTACTATTAATTAGTTTTAGTTAGTTTTATTATTAGTTTATTTTATTAGTTAGTTAGTTATTATTATTATTAGTTATTTAGTTATTAGTTTAGTTTTTTTAGTCTTTTTAGTTATTATTTTAGTTATTAGTTATTATTTATTATTAGTTAGTTTTAGTAGTTTATTAGTTATTAGTTATTATTTTAATTATTAGTTATTATTTATTATTAGATAGTTTTATTAGTTTATTAGTTATTAGTTAGTTATTCGTTAGTTATTTATTAGTTATTTATTAGTTTTATTAGTGTTAGTTATTAGTTTTATAAGTTTATTTATTAGGTTTTATTAGTTATTAGTGATTAGTTTTGTTTTTTAGTTATTATTATAAGTTGTTATTAGTTTTTAATTATTAGTTTATTTAATATTAGTTATTAGTTTATTTATTAGTTACTTATTATTTTAGTTTTTTAGTTAGTTATTATTATTATTATTAGTTAGATTAGTAAGTTTTTAATTATTAGTTAGTTTAGTTATTAGTTTAGTTATTATTAGTTAGGCATTAGTAATTAGGTTTATTATTAGTTATTAGTTATTAGTTTTATTAGGTTTTTAGTTTAGTTATTTTTATTTAGTTAGTTTAGTTATTAGTAGTTATTAGTTTTAGTTAGTTATTAGTTATAATTATTATTTAGTTTTTAGTTTATTATTATTTTAGTTATTATTAGTTATTTAGTTATTAGTTATTAATTTTTTAGTTTAGTTAGTTTAGTTATTAGTTTAGTTATTAATTAGTTATTAGTTATTAGTGTTGTTAATTTTATTAGTTATTAGTTTTATTAGTTTTAGTTAGTTATTCTTTTTATTTATTTTAGTTATCAGTTTAATTATTAAATATTAGTTTAGTTAGTTTAGTTTTTGTTATTTAGTTTTTGTTATTAGTTATTAGTTATTAATTTTAGTTAGTTATTAGTTTATTAGTTATTTAATTAGTTATTTATTATTTTTATTATTTAGTTTATTAGGTTTTATTAGTTATTAGTTATTTATTTAGTTATTAGTTTATTAGTTAATTAGTTTCTTATTTAGTTATTAGTTTATTAGTTTTTAGTTATTAGTTAGTTAGTTTTTTTTAGTTATTAGGTTTAGTTATTAGTTTTAGTTTATTAGTTTATTAGTTATTATTTAGTTATTTAGTTTTATTATTAGTTAGTTATTACTAGTTTTATTAGTTTTTATTAGTTTTTATTAGTTATTAGATTTAGTTTAGTTAGTTTTATATAATTATTAGTTTATTATTTACTATTAGTTAGTTTTAAGTTTATTAGTTATTAGTTTAGGTTTATTATTAGTTTTTATTAGTTATTAGGTTATTTCTTTATTAGTTATTAGTTAGTTATTATTCATTATTATTAATTTAGATTAGTTTATCTAGTTTTTAGTTTATTTTTATTTGTTTAATTAGTTTTAGTTAGTTTAGTTATTAGTTTAATAGTTATTTATTAGTTAGTTTTATTTAGTTTTAGTTATTAGTTTTATTATTTATTAGTTATTAGTTTAGTTATTTAATTTTTAGTTTACTATTTATTAGTTTCTTAAGTTTAGTTTAGTTAGTTTTATTATGTTATTTAGTTTTTAGTTTATTAGTTTGTTATTATTATTTTTATTAGTTATTTTCATTAATTAGTTAGTTATTTAGTTTTTATTAGTTATTAGTTTAGTTAGTTTATATTAGTTATAAGTTTTATTATTAGTTTTAGTTATTAGTTAGTTTTATTAGTTTAGTTATTAGTTTTAGTTTTTAGTTATTATTTTATTAGGTTTTAATTATTAGGTTTAGTTAGATATTATTTACTTATTTAGTTTATTAGTTATTTAGTTTTCTATTTATTAGTTATTAGTTTGTTTAGTTATTAGTTTAGTTTTAGTTATTATTAGTTAGTTAATTAGTTATTAGTTTTATTAGTTTTAGGTTTAGTTTTAGTTAGTTATTTGGCTTTTGTTAGTTATTAATTATTAGTTAGTTTTATTAGTTATTATTTTTTAGTTTAGTTTAGTTATTATTATTTATTATTTTATTATTATTAGTTAATTATTAGATAGTTATTATTATTTTTAGTTAGTTTAGTTTAGTTTATTATTATTATTAGTTATTAGTTAGTCTTATTAGTTAGTTAATTTATAAGTTTATTAGTTAGTTAGTTTTAGTTTAGTTTTTGTAGTTATTATATTAGTTTATTATTAATTATTAGTTTATTAATTTATTAATTATTATTATTTATTTAGTGATTATTTTTAGTTTTTTATTAATTATGTTTATTTAGTTATTATTAGTTATTATTATTAGTTAATTATTTTTATTATTATTAGTTTATTAGTTTTATTAGGTTTAGTTATTAGCTATTTATTTATTAGTTAGTTAACTTTATTATTTAGTTTTTATTTTATTAGTTTTAGTTAGTTATTAGTTTTTATTGGTTTTGTTGGTTAACTTTTATTTATTTTAGTATTAGTTATTTATTTATTAGTTATTAGTTAGTTTTAGTTATTATTTTAGGTTATTAATTTAGTTATTATTTAGTTTAGTTATTTATTATTAGTTATTAATTATTTAGTTTAGTTAGTTCTTATTAGTTAGTTATTAGTTAATTTTTTTTATTATTAGTTATTATTAGTTAGTTATTAGTTTATTAGTTATTAGTTTGTTTAGTTTATTAGTTATTAGTTATTAGTTTTTTAGTTATTTAGTTTAGTTATTAGTTTAGTTATTATTATTAGTTATTAGTTATTAGTTTAATTTTATTAGTTTTAGGTAGTTATTAGTTTTATTAGTTAGTTTTAGTTAGTTATTAATATTAGTTATTAGTTAGTTAGTTATTTGTTTTATTATTAGTTTTAGTTATTAGTTAGTTTAGTTTATTAGTTCGTTTTATTAGTTATTATTAGTTATTAGTTTTAGTAAGTTTTTCATTAGCTTTAGTTTTAGTTATTAACTAAAGTTATTAGTTTTATTAGTTAGCTTATTAGTTAGTTTTAGTTATTAGTTTTTAGTTTTTATTCATTTTAATTATTAGTTATTAGTTAGTTATTTATTAGTTTAGTTATTATTAGTTATTTAATTATTAGTTATTAGTTTATTTAGTTATTATTAGGTTTATTAGTTATTAATTTTAGTTTATTTATTAGTTAGTTAATTTAGTTTATTATTAGTTATTAGTTAGGTTAGTTTTAGTTTAGTTATTAGTTAGTTTATTAGTTTTATTAGTTATTAGGTTTAGTTTTTATTAGTTATTAGTTTTTAGTTTAGTTATTAGTTTATTAGTTTATTAGTTATTAGTTAGTTATTTAGTTTTTAGTTAGTTAGTTTTTATTACTTATTAGTTTATTAGTTATTAGTTAGTTGTTATTTTTTTTAGTTTATTAGTTTATTAGTTTATTAGTTTAATAGTTTTTAGTTTATTTAGTTTTAGTTTATTATTTTATTAGCTTTAGTTAGTTAGTTTTATTAGTTATTATTAGTTATTTAGTTTATTATTAATTTTTAGTTAATTATTTATTTATTTTTATTATTAATAGTTAGTTAATTTTATTATTAGTTTATTAGTTTATTAGTTTAGTTAGTTATTATTATTAGTTATTAATTATTAGTTTAGTTAGTTTATTTATTAGTTATTAGTTTATTAGTTAGTTAGTTTTATTATTAGTTTAGTTTTTTAGTTTAGTTTTTTTGTGTTATTTATTTATTAGTTAGTTAGTTAGTTATTTATTGTTATTATTAGTTTTAGTTTTTATTTATTAGTTAGTTTTATTAGTTTTATTAGTTTTAGTTATTAGGTTTAGTTTTATTATTAATTATTTAGTTATTATTAGTTATTAGTTAGGTTTACTTATTAATTATTAGTTTATTTTATTAGTTTTATTAGTTTTTAGTTTAGTTAGTTTTATTAGTTAGTTATTTAGTTATTATTTGTTGGTTATTTAGTTAGTTATTAGTTTATTATTTATTACTATCAGTTAGTTATTATTTTGTTTATTATTAATTATTATTAGTTTATTAATTATTATTAGTTAGTTAGTTATTATTAGTTAGTTATTTATTTAGTTTATTAGTTTTAGTTATTTGTTACATAGTTATTTAGCTTATTAGTTATTAGTTATTAGTTATTAGTTAGTTAGTTTTAGGTTTTGTTTAGTTAGTTATTATTCAGTTTTTAATTTTAGTTAGTTATTAATTTATTAGTTATTTATTATTTTTGGTTATTATTAGTTAGTTTTTTAGTTATTAGATAGTTTAGTTATTTAGGCTTAGTTGTTAGTTTAGTTATTATTTTTTTAGTTTTTATTTATTTTAGTTAGTTATTAGTTATTAGTTATTATTATTTAGTTTATTAGTTTATTAGTTAATTAGTTTAGTTATTATTAGTTTTTAGTTAGTTTAGTTATTTAGTTTATTAGTTTATTAGTTTTATTAGTTATTTAGTTTTTAGTTTTTAGTTATTAGCTATTAGTTTAATAGTTTTTTAATTTTATTATCTTTTTATTAGTTAGTTTAGTTTATTATTATTAGTTTTAGTTATTAGTTTAGTTTATTGGGTTTATTATTAGTTAGTTATTAGTTATTAGTTTTATTAATTTATTAGTTATTTATTATTAGTTTTATTAGTTATTATTTTAGTTAGTTAATAGTTAGTTATTTAGTTATTACTATTATTATTAGTTATCAGTTTAGTTTTATTAGTTTATTTAGTTAGTTTATTAGTTTTATTTTTTTAGTTATTAGTTTAGTTTTAGCTATTTTTATTAGTTATTAGTTATTATTAGTTTATTAGGTTTTCGTTAGTTTTATTTGTTATTATAGTTAGTTTAGTTTATTTATTTTAGTTAGTATATTAGTTTTTTAGGTTTATTATTATTCATTTTTATTAATTATTTAGTTATTTATTAGTTAGTTATTATTATTAGTTTTTTACTAGTTATTTTATTTTATTAGTTATTATTAAGTTTATTATTAGTTTATTATTATTATTATTTGTTTATTATTATTATTATTAGTTACTAATTATTAGTTTACTTATTAGTTTTAGTTAATATTTATTAGTTATTAGTTTAGTTATTATTAGTTGTTTAGTTTAGTTTTATTATTTAGTTATTAGTTACTTACTTTAGTTTTATTAGTTAGTTATTATAATGTTATTATTATTTATTATTATTATTTATTAGTTAGTTATTAGTTATTAGTTTAGTTTC
>JAKCPB010002071.1:0-109324 GCA_021442155.1 Cymbidium sinense | reverse complement strand
ATAATTTAAAAACTAAATAAAACCTAAACCTAAAAATAAATAAAAAATAAAACCTAAACACTAACAACAACAACAACAACAACAAGAAGCTTAATACTAAGTGGGGTTACATGAATCTTACGTCTCCATGTCCTATTATGTGTCAAATTCTCATTTAATTCAAGTATACTAAGGTCATTTTTTATACATCTTAACCAAGTCTTTTTAGGTCTACCTATACCTTTCTTAGCATAAGGAAACTCTATTGCATCTACTCTCTTAATCGGGTCATCAGACGATCGATACTTTATGTGGCCAAACCATCTAAGGCGACTCTCTCTAATCTTATCTATCATCTACTCAACTTTTTTCCCAAGACTCATTCTGTTTATCTCTAAGAGTAAAGCCACTCATCCACCTAAGCATCCTCATCTCAGTAACACTTACTTAGTCTTATGCTTCTCTTTTATTGGCCAACATTCCGCACCATAAGTCATTGCGGGTCTTACCACCATCTTATAAAATTTTCACTTAAGTTTAAGTGGAATTTTTCTATCACACAATAGGCGGATGCATTCCTCCACTTCAACCATCCAACTTGAATTCTACTAATAACATCTCCATCTATTTCACCATCATTTTGAACAATAGAGCCTAAATATAAATCACTCACTCTTATTAATGACTTGTTCAGCTAATGTCACAACACTACCACTAGACCTTCTACAACTAAAATTACACTTGATATATTCAGCTTTAACTCTACTTAAATGAAAACTTTTAGACTCTAAGTTGACCTCCATAATTCAAGTTTCTCTTAGACTCCCTCTCTAGTCTTATCAACAAGAAGAATGTCATCATCATAAAGTACACACCAAGGTACATCTTCTTGTAAATGCCTAGTAAGAACATCCATAACTAAAGTAAAAAAGATAAGGCTTAAAGGCGATCCTTGAAGTAATCCAATGAAATAGGAAAATATTTTGTCAATCCTCCTTGTGTTTGGACACAAGTAGCTCTAGTATACATATCCTTAATGACTTGAATATAACCAATATTAACTCCTTTCTATTAGAACTCTCCAAAGAACATCTCTTGAAACTTTATCATAAGCTTTCTCTAAATCAATAAATATCATATGTAGATCCTCCTTACTTTCTCTATGCTTCTCCATCAAACCTCTTAACAAATGTATAGCATCCATAGTAGATCTACCTGGCATGAAACCAAATTGATTGTGAGAAACTTTTGTATCACATTGTAACCTATGCTCAATTACTCTCTCCCATAATTTTAATGTATGACATTAACTTAATTCCTCTATAATTTGCACACTCTTGTGCATCACCTTTATTCTTAAATATAGGAACCAACAAACTCTTTCTCCACTCATCTGGCATCTTTTTTGTCTTTAAAATAACATTAAAAAGATTTGTAAGCCAAGAAATTCCTTAATCTCCTAAACATTTCCACACATTGGAATATTATCAAGTCCTACTATTTTTCCACATTTCATTTTCTTTAAAGCTTCTCTAACTTCAGATTTACTAATATGATGATAAAAATGAAATTATCTATTTTTGTTTAGGGTATTAAGGTTGCTAACATCAATCATACTTTCAGGTCCTTCAAAATACCTCATCCAACTATTTTCAATATCCTTTTCTAAGAAAAGTAATTTATTATTTTCATCCTTAAATACATCTCACTTGAACTATGTCTTTACTTCTCCTATCTCTTTGGTTGGAACTTATACATACATCTTTCACCTTCTTTGTATAAATCACTAAAAGCTAAATTTTTTGCATCATATATTGATTTCTTAGAATCTCTATAGGCCATTTTATATCTTTCCCAATTCTGAGTTTTTACATCTAAACCAAGTTTTATAACAATGCTTCTTATTTCTTATCTTTTCTTGCACACTTTGACTCCACCACCAACTATTCTTATTAAAAAAGCTTTTCCTTTTGATTCTCCAAGCACATCTTTAGCAACTTGCTTAATTTCACTTGCTACTTTTTCCCACATAACATTAGCTTCCTTATGAACATCCCAAATTCTAATCTCTTGTAGCTTGCTCTTAAAATATTTTTATTTGTGTTCTTTAAGTGTCCCCATCTAATCTGGGACAATAATTTGATCTATTTTTCCACTTACAACCTTTCATCTTAAAATCTAAAACTAAAAAAAAACCTAAACCTAAAATAAATTAAACATTATCCTAAACTAAAACAAACTAAACTAAAATAAATAAAACCTAAACCTAAACCTAAAATAAACCAAACCTAAATAAATAAAATAAACTAAAAAATAACCTAAACCTAAATGAAAAATAAAACTTAAAAATAAACCTAAAATAAAACCTAAAACTTAAATAAAAATAAAATAAACACTTATACCTAAACCTAAAAAAAAATTAGACCTAAACCTAAAAAAGTAAAATCAAAATAAAACTAAACTAAAAATAAGTATAAACCGAAACCTAAACATAAAAAATAAATTAAATAAAAAACATAAACTAAAATAAATAAACCTAAAATAAAGAAACTAAACTCAATAAAAAAAATAAAAAAATAAATAAATAAAAATAAAAAAATAAAATAAAAAAAAATAAAATAAAATAAAAATTAAATAAATAAACCTGTATTTTCTTAATTTAAAAAAAATCCTAAACTCTGAACCCAAAACCCTAAACCCTAACCCTAAACCCTAAACCTTAAAACCCTAAACCAAACCCTAAACCAAACCCTAATCCCAAACCCCAAACTAAAACCTAAATACCCAAACCTAAACTAATAAAATCAAATAAATAAAAAAACTAAACCTAAATAAAATAAAATAAAATAAAACCTAAAATTAAAACCTAAACCTAAACTTAAAAATAAAAAAAATTAAAAATAAACTGAAATAAAATAAATAAAAACCAAAACTAAAATAAAAAATAAAATAAACCTAAGAATAAAAAACCTAAATAAAATAAAATAAATCTAAAATAAAATAAAATAAAAACTAAATAAAAACTAAAAAAACCTAAACCTAAAATAAATAATATAAAATAAACCTAAACCTAAACTAAATAAAAATTAAAAATAAATAAATTAAAATAAAAATAAACTAAATAAACTTAAACTTGGGTTTTAATTAAAAAGAAAATGCAGCCATACCCTAAATCCTAAGCCAAAAACACTTAACCACAACCCCACCCTAAACCCTAAAAAACCCTCCTAAACCACAAGCATCCAAACCCCAGGCCTACCACACCACCCAAACCCTGAGCCACTAAACCCTAAACCTACCTAAACCCTACCTACCCTAAACCCTGAACCCTAAACCTAAACTTAAAGTACTAAATAAATTAAAATAAACCTAAACTAACATAAAATAATCCTAAATAAATGCAAATAAAATAAATTAAAATAAAAAAAAGAAACTAGTAAACCTAAATGGGTTTGCTTTTTTAAAAAAACCTGACCTAAACCTCCCTAAACCCAAATCCTAAATCTTACCAACTCCTAAACCTAAACTAACACTAAACCCTACCACAAGCCCAACCCCAAACTAAACTAAAAGAAAACCTAAATAAAATAACACCTAAATAAAATAACATAAAACTAAAATAAATAAAACCTAAAAATAATATAAGTAAAACCTAAATAAATAAAATAAAACCTAAACCCTAAACTAAAAAAAACCTAAACCTAAAATAAATAAAATAAATCTAAATCTAAACTAAAATAAATAAAACCTAAACCTAAACCTAAACCTAAACAAACTAAATAAAATAAATGACTAAAATAAACCTAAACCTAAACTAAAAAATAAAACCTAAAACCAAAATAAAACCTAAAACTAAAATAAATAAAACTTAAACCTAAAAATAAAATAAAATAAACCTAAACCATAAAATAAAATAAATAAAATAAACTAAAATAAACATAAACCTAAACCTAAACCTAAAATAAACTAAAATAAATAAACTAAACTATAACAAATAAAAAATAAACTTAAATAAAATAAAAATAAAATAAACTAAATAAACCTAAACATATAGGTTTACTTAATTTCTTTTAAAAAAACTCTAAACCCTAAACCCTGGGCTCCCACCTACCCTACCACCCTACTTCCCTAAACCCTATACTAGCCACTAAACCCACTAACCCTAAACCTTACAAACTACCCTATAACCTAAACTAAGCTGACCCTGGGCCCTAACCCACAAACCCTAAACCCTAAACCTAAACCTGACTCCCCAGCCCACCCCTAAACCCTCCACAACCCTACTCCCCACTAAACCACTCCCTGCATCCCTACCACACCCACCAAACCTGCCTCCTCAAATCAAAACCTAAACCTAAAGTAACTAAATAAATTAAAAATAATCCTAAACCCAAAACCTAATAAATCTAAACCCTAAGAATGGCATAAACTTGATGAGCATCACCGTCAAGCTCATTCTATATCTGGGTGAAGGCGGTGGTGGATTATGCGGTGGTGGTGGGGGTTGGAGGTCTTGGTGGATATGGAGGTGGTGGTTGCGGCGATGGTGGTTATGGAGGTGGGGAGCGAGGAGGTTCTGACCATGGTGGAGGCGGTGGGAGAAGGAGGATATAATGATGGATCCCCTGAGATATCGGGGTGGTTCTAATGGGAACTGAAACTAAAGAAGCAGTGATCCGATACTACTTATAGAACTATGACTTTATAGAAATAGTTCTAGTTATCTAGGGTTTTGATTTGCTCTATGCATGCTCATTTTTTTATCTATGTTATTGCTTATGTCTTAGAAAACTTGGTGTGTTACTTGGTTGATGAAATCAAAAAAATAGAAATGTTGAATCTGAATTTTTCTCTATTAAAAAACCAAAACTCTAAATCCTAAAATGAAACTGAACCTTGACTTAAACCCAAACCCTAAACCTAAACCTAAACCTTAACTAAACCCTAAACCTAAACCCAAACCCTAAACCCTAAACCCTAAACCCCAAAACCCTAAATCATAAACTAAACCCTAAAAGCTAAAACTAAACCTAACTAAATAAAACCTAAAATAAAATACATAAAAAAACTTAAACAAAATAAAATAAAATAAATAAAATAAAATAAAATAAAACCTAAACCTAAACTAAAAAAAAATAAAAATAAAATAAAATAAAACCTAAACTAAAATAAACCTAAAACCTAAAAAAAAAATAAAATAAAAATATAAAATAAAATAAAATAAATATAAACTAAACTAAATTAAAAAATAAAAACCTACAACAATAATAACAAGCCTTTATCCCACTACGTGGAGTCAGCTACATGAATCCTTTGTCTTTATAGTGTCATATTATGTTTGAAATTCTCATTTAATTCAAGTATACTAAAGTCAATTTTTATACATCTTAACCATGTCTTTTTTAGGTCTACCTCTACCTTTCTTAACATAAGAAATCTAATGCATCTACTCTCCCCTAGGTCATTGGACAAAGCTTTATGTGGTCAAACCAGGTGACTCTCTCTAATCTTATCACGAGCTACTCCAACTTTTCTTGAACATACTCATTTTGCATTTTATCTCTAGAGTACATCTACTCATCCCACTAGCATTCTCATCTCTGTAACACATAACATAGTCTCATGCTTCTCTTTTATTGGCCAACATTCTGCACCATAAAGGTCTTACCACCATCTTATAAAATTTTCCCATAAGTTTAGGTGGTACTTTTCTATCCACACGGATGCATTCCTCCACTTCAACAATCCAACTTGAATTCCACTAATAACATCTCCATATTTTTCACCATCATTTTGACAATAGAGCCTAAATATCAATCACTCACTCTTTTTGGTGACTTGTTCACTTAATGTCACAACACTACCACTATAACTTCTAAAACTAAAATTACACTACATATATTCATTTTAGATCTACTTAAATGAAAATCTTTAGACTCTAAGGTTGACCTCTATAATTTAAGTTTCTCTTGGACTCCTCTCTAGTCTTATCAATGAAGAATGTCATTAGCAAAAACCATACACTAAGGTACATCTTCTTATAAATGCCTAGTAAGAACATCCACAACTAAAGAAAAAAAGATAAGAGCTTAAAGCAGATCCTTGATGTAATCCATGAAATAGGAAAATATTTTGTCAATCCTCCTTGTGTTTGGACGTAACAACTCTAGTATACATATCCTTAATGACTTGAATATAACCAATATTAACTCCTTTATTTTCTAGAACTCTCCAAAGAACATCTCTTCAAACTTTATCATAAGCTTTTTCTCAATAAATATCATATGTAGATCCTCTTTACTTTCTCTATACTTCTCCATCAACCCTCTTAACAAATATATAGCATCCATAGTAGATCTATCTAGCATGAAACCACCATTGTGAGAAACTTTTGTATCACATCTTACCTTCTCTTTCTCCATTTTCTCACATTAACTTAATTCCTCTATAATTTGCACACTATTGTGCATCCTTAAATATAGGAATCAACAAACTCATTCTCTGCTCATCTGGCATCTTTTTAGTCTTTAAAATAAGATTAAAAAGATTTTTAATCCAAGAAATTCGTTGATCTCCTAAACATTTTTGCACTTCTGGAATATCATCAGGTTCTACTATTTTTCCACATTTCATTTTCTTTAAAGCTTATCTAACTTCAGTTACTAATATGACAAAAAAAAAATTCCTTATTTTTGTTTAAGGTATTAAGGTTGCTAAAATCAATTGTATTTTCAAATCCTTCATTGAAAATTTTATCAAAATACCTCATCCACCTATTTTCAATATCCTTTTCTAAGAAAAGCACTTTATGATTTTCATCTTTAATACACCTCAATTGAGCTAGATCTTTACTTCTCCTATCTCTTTGGTTTAACTTATAAATATATCTTTCACCTTCTTGGTATCTAATCTATTGTATAAATCATTAAAAGCTAAATTTTTTGCATCATATATTGCTTTCTTAGAATCTCTACATGCAACTTTATATTTTCCCAATTCTCAGTTTTACATCTAAACCGAGTTTTATAACACTTCTTATTAATTTATTATTTCTTGCACATTCTGACTCCACCACCAACTATTTTTATTAAAACAAGTTTTTCCTTTTGATTCTCCAAACATATTTTTAGCAACTTGCTTAATTTCACTTGCTACTTTTTCCCACATAACATTAGCTTCCTTATGAACATCCCAAATTCTAACCTCTTGTAGCTTGCTCTTCAAAAAATTTTTATTGATGTTCTTTATGTGCTCCCATCTAATCCTATGACAATAATTTGATTTATTTTTCATCTTCCAATCTTTCATCTTAAAATCTAAGACTAATAATCGATGTTGGGTATATAAACTTTGACTTGGAATGACCTTACAATCTTTACAATCTAAACAATCTATTTTTCTTATCAGAAAATAATCAATCTGTGTTTTACAAGATCAACTTTTATAAGTAATAATTTGCTCATTTCTTTTCTTAAATAAAGTATTAGCATCTACAAAATCATAGGCTAAAGCAAAATCTAATATATACTTACCTTCTTCATTAGGCACTCCAAATCCATAACCACCATGGATACTTTTAAAATCTTCTAGCAATCTACCAACATGTCCATTTAAATCTCCTCTAATAAATACTTTTTTCTTCAAGAGGTATATTTTTGTATTAATCCCTAATTCATTCCAAAATTTTCTTTTAAGCCTACATCCAAACCTACTTGAAGAGCATAAACACATATAACAATGATAATCTTAATATCAAAAATAATTTTTAAAGTTATAATCCTATCTCCACATCTATTAATATTTATAACATTATCCTTCAAACTTTTATCTACAATCACGACTACGCTATTTCTAATTTGACTTCTACCTAAATACCAAAGTTTAAACCCTAAATTATCTCTCTCCTTGGCTTTCTTCCTAACCCATTTAATTTTTTGAACACATAAAATATTTATCTTCGATGAACCATAATATCTATTTATTTAGTTTAGTTTATAAGAGAACCTATATTCCAAGTTCCTAACCTAATTCTAGTTTCATGGACTCTTCTTATCCATCCATAATGTGGGAACCATTACATATTTAACTCACAACATTGATGCAGACCCTTACATTTTTTTGTATTCAGCATAATCTTCTTAGGGATGCCTAGAACACAATATTTTGAAGCGATTGTCATGACTAATTCGATAAGTTTTACACAAATAAAAGTAAAACTAAACCTAAAATAAAAATAAGATAAACTTAAGATAAAATAAACTAAAAACTAAATAAAAAATAAAACCTAAACCCTAAACTAAAAAAAACCCTAAACCTAAAATAAAAATAAAATAAACCTAAACTTAAACTAAAATAAACTAAACTAAACTAAATAAAACCTAAACCTAAAATAAACTAAGCTAAACCTAAACCTAAACCTACACCTTAAATAAAATAAGATAAATAAATAAACCATAAAACCTAAATAAACCAAAAATAAAAAATAAAACCTAAACCTAAAAATAAAATAAAAAAATAAAACTAAACTTAAAATAAACCTAAACCTAAACTTAAAAATAAACTAAAAATAAAAAAAACCTAAACTAAAATAAATAAACTAAACTAAATAAAAATAAAAAATAAAATAAACTAAAATAAATAAAACATAAACTAAATAAACCAAAACTTAGGAGTTTACTTAATTTGAAAGAAAATAATAAAATAAAAAAAACCTTAACCCTAAACCTTAAACCCTAAAAATAACCTTAACCCTAAACCCTGAACACTAAACCAACAACCCTAAACCTTAAAATCCTAAACCCTAAACCCTAAACCCACAAACCACAAAACTAACCCCAAACTAAACCATACAAACCCTAAACCAAAAAAAAGCCTAAAACCTAAACCTAAATAAAACCTAAAACTAAATAAATAAAAAAAACCTAAACTTAAATAAATAAAATAAATAAAATAAAATAAAACATAAACTAAACATAAAATAAAACCTAAACCTAAACCTAAATCTAAACATAAAATAAAATAAAATAAAATAAAAAAATTAAACTAAAATAAAATAAATAAAAACCTAAACTAAAAATAAAATAAACTTAAAAATAAAAGACCTAAATAAAGTAAAAATGAAATGTAAAATAAAAATAAAATAAAAACATAAACCTAATAAATAAACCTAAAAATAAATAAAATAAAACATAAATAAACTAAAAAAATAAACCTAAAATAAACTAAACCTAAACTAAAATAAACTAAATTAAAATAAATAAAACCTAAACCTAAAATAAACTAAACCTAAACCCTAAACTAAATAATAAAATAAACTAAATAAACCTAACCTAACAAAAAAAATAAAAAAAAATAAACATAAATTAAAAACTTTAAACTTGTGCCTAAAAAAATAAAATAAAACCTAAACCTAAACCTAAAATTAAAATAAAACTTAAACCAAAAATAAAATAAAAAATAAAACAAAACTAAAAAAATAAGCATAAACCTAAACCTAAAAAATTAACAAAAGAAAAAACAAAATAAATAAACTAAATAAATAAAAAATAAAAAAATAAACTAAAATAAATAAAAAAAAATAAACTAAATAAACTAAAATAAACCTAAAATTATCGGGTTTAATTTTTTAAAAAAATCTAAAATATAAAATCTAAACCACAAAACAAACCCTAAACCCTAAATCACAAAACCCTAAACCCTAAACCACAAACCTAAACCCTAACCATGACAAAAGTCTAAACCTAAAATAACCAAAAAGCTGTAAAACCAAACTTACCTTAAACCCAACTTACCTTAAACCAAAACTTACTTTAAACCAAAGCTAAACACTAAACTCACAAATCCTAAACCTAACCCCAACCACAAACCCTAAACCCTAAAAAAACCCTAAACCCTAAAACAAACACTAAACCCTAAAGCATAAACCCTAAAACCATAAACTCTAAACCCTAAACCCTAACCTAATCCCAAACCCAAACCTAAACCCAAACCAAAGTAACTAAATAAATTAAAAAATAAACCTAAACCTTAAAACCTAATAAACTAAACCAAAGAATGGGTAGAACCTTGGCAGAACATCAGCAAGCAGCTTAGTCTACATCTAGCGGTGGAGATGGTGAGGCGGCAGTTATCCTGATGGTGGTTGGGGATCTATAGGTCTTGGTGGATATGGAGGTGGTGGTGGTCGCATGGTGGTCATGGAGGTGGGAGGACCGTGGGAGGTTACAACTATGGTGGTGGAGAAGGAGAGATCGAGGTATGATGGACCACTACTCGAGAGGGGTGGTTATGATGGGAACTGGAGAAATTGAATAATGATAGATCTGCGACATATAGAGCGTGTCTTTATAATAGATAATTCTAGTTATCTAGGTTTTGATTTACTCTTATCATTTTTTATATGTCATCCCTTGTGTCTTAGAAAACTTGGTGTGTTATTTGGTTGATGAAACCAGAAAGAGGAAATATTGAATCTAAATTTGTTCTCTATTAAAAAAAACAAAAATAAAAACCCTAACCCAAAACTAAAACCTAAACCCTAGACCTACGACCTAAACCCTAAACCCTAAACCCTAAATGTAAAAAACTTTCAACCCTAAGCACTAAACACTAAACCCAAAACCTAAACCCTAAAACCCTAATCCCTAAACCTTAAACCCTATACCCTAAACCCTAAACCTAAACCCAAACCCTCACTCCTAAACCTAAAACTAACCAAAAACTAAACCTAAAAATAAATAAACCAACCAAAATAAAATAAATAAAATAAAATACTAAACTAAACCTAAACCTAAAAGATAAAATAAAACTAAAAAAACTAAAATAAAATAAATAAAACCTAAAACTAAAATAAAACCTAAATGAAAACTAAACCTAAATAAAATAAACCTACAATAATAAAATAAAACTAAATAAAACCTAAAAAAATAAAACCTATTAAAATAAACTTAAATAACTAAATTAAATAAACCTAAACTAAACTTAAAATAATCTAATCTAAATAAACATAAACCCTAAATAAAAATAAAATAAACTAAACCTTAAATAAACTAAAACTTAAAACCTAAACCTAAAAAATAAAATAAAACCTAAACCTAAACTTAAAATAAAATAAAAAACCTAAACATAAATAATAAATAAAATAAAAAATTAAACTAAACTAAAAAATAAAAAACCTAAACTAGATATAAAATAAACTAAAATAAAAAAACCTAAGCTAAAATAAATAAACCTAAAATAAATAAAAAACTAAAATTAAATAAAATAAATAAAATAAATAAAAAAATAAAATAAATAATAAACTAAATAAACTAAATAAAATAAAGTTTGCTAATTTAAAACTAAACTAAAAAAAAAAACTAACCTAAAACCTAAAATAAATAAAATGAACCCAAACCTAACCACAAAATATAAACTATAAAGAAATAAACTAAACCCTAAATATAAATAAACCCTAAAAAAAAAATAAAAATATACTAAAATAATAAAATGCACCATAAACTAAATAAAAACAAAAATAAAAAAAACTTAAACCCTAAAAATAAACCTAAAATAAACCCAAAAATCTAAAAAAACCTAAAACTAAACTAAATAAAACTTGAAATAAAATAAATAAATAAACTAAACCTAAATAAAATAAATAATATAATAAAATAAAACCTAAACTAGAACTAAAATAAATAAATAAAATAAAAATAAAATAAAATAAAGAAAAAACTAAAAAATAAAATAAATAAATAAAACCTAAATAAAATAAAAACTAGATGTAAAATAATAATAAAATAAAAAAATAATATAAAATAAAATAAAACCTAAACTAAAAAATAAACTAAAAAAATAAATAAAAATAAACCTAACTAAAAAAAAAAAAAACTTAAACCTAAAATAAAATAAATAAACCTAAAAAATTAAAAAAACTGGATTAAAATAAAACCTAAAATAAACCTAAAATGAACACAAAACCTAAACCTAAAAAAAAAATGAAATAAACACACATACCTAAAAATAAAGATACTAAACCTAAAAAATAAAATCAAAATAAAACTAAACTAAAAAAGCATAATCCTAAACTAAACCTAAAAATAAACTAAAATAAACCTAAAATAAATAAAATAAAAATAAACTTAAATAAAATAAAATAATAAAATAAACTAAAATAAATAAAAATAAACTAAAGGAACTAAATAAACCTAAACCTGGGTTTGCTTAATTAAAAAAAACCTAAACCCTAAACCCTAAAGCATAAACACTAAACCCTCATAAAACCCAAAACCATAAACCTAAAACCACTCAAACCCTAAACCCTAAACCACTAAACCTAAAAAAACTAAAACCTAAGATCTTATACCTAAACTAAATAAAACCTAATAATCAAATAAATAAATAAACCTAAACCTAATAAAATAATAAAATAAAAAAACCTAACCTAAACCTAAATAAAATAAAATAAAATAAACTAAAATAAAATAAATAAAACTTAGACTAAAATAATAATCAAATAAACTTAAGAATAAAATAAATAAAATAAAAAACTCATTGTAAAATAAAAAATAAAATAAATAAATATAATATAATAAAACTAAATAAAACCTAAGCCAAAAAAATAAAATAAAAACCTAAAATAAATAAAAATAAAACCTAAACCTAAAATAAACAAAATAATAAAAATCTAAAATAAAAAACCAAACCTAAACCTAAAATAAACTATACCTAAACCTTGAACTAAAATTAAAATAAACTAAAAATAAAACCTAAAATAAACTTAAAATAAAACCAAAACATAAACCTAAAAAATAAAACCTAAATAAAAAATAAAATTAAACTAAAAAATGCATAAACTTAAACTAAACCTAAAACTAAAATAACCTAAACTAAAATAAATAAAATAAATTAAACTAAATAAATAAATAATTAAAATAAATAAAATAAATAAACTAAATAAACTAAACCTATTGGTTTGCTTAATTTAAAACCTACCCAACCTAAACTAACCCTTAAACCCTAAACCCTAAACCTACCCACACCTAAACTACCCTGTAACCCTAGGCCACTAAACCCTACCTCTCTATACCACACTGACCCCCCAAACCTAAATCCCACACCCCAAACCTACCTTGCTTTGACCAAGACCTTCCCTACCCACCCTGTCCCTACTACCCCATACACCCTAAACTCTAAACTAAACTAAAACCTAAACATGTTTAAATTAAATAAAACCTAAAATAAAATAAAATCTAAACCTAAATAAAATAAAATATAAAAAGAAATAAAACCTAAAACCTAAACCTAAACCTAAACATAAAAATAAAAATAAAAAATAAAAAAATAAATAAAATATAAACTATAAAATAAAATAAACCAAAAAATAAAACCTAAATAAAATAAAATTAGATGTAAAATAAATTAAAATAAACTTAAAATAAAATAATATAAAAACTAAATAAAACCTAAACCTAAATAAATAAAAATAAAACTAAACCCTAAACTAAAATAAACCTAAAATAAATTAAATAAATTAAACATAAACTAAACTAAAAACAAACTAAACTAAAATAAATAAAACCTAAACCTAAAAAAATAAATTAAAAACCTAAACAAAATAAAATAAAATAAACTAAAATAAACCTAAACCTAAAAAAAAATAAAACTTAAAATAAACCTAATATAAACCTAAAACTTAAACCTAAAAAAAAAAACACATACTAAACCTAAAAAATAAAAATAAAACCCAAACCTAAAAAAAAAATAAAATAAACTAAACTAAAAAATAAGTATAACCTAAACCTAAACCTAAAAATAAAACTAAATTAAACATAAACTAAAATAAATAAATCTAATAAATAAACTAAACTTAATAAAATAAAAATAAACCTAAACAAAAAATAAACTAAAATAAATAAAATAAATAAATAAATCTAAACCTACCCTTTTGCTTAATTAAAAAAATCCACTCTAAATCCTAAACCCTAAACCTAACCTAAACTTTAAACCTAAAAAAAACTGATCCTAATCCCAAACCCCAAAACCCAAAAAATACTCCAAACCTAAACTAAATAAACTAATAATCAAATAAATAAATAAACTAAACCTAAATAAAATAAAATAAAATAAAACCTAAACTAAACCTAAACCTAAAAAATAAAATAAAATAAAATAAAATAAACTAAAATAAAATAAATAAATAAAACTAAATTAAAAATAAAATAAACCTAATAAAATAAATAAAATAAAATAAATCTAAATAAAACAAAATAAACTAAATTAAAACCTAAACTAAAATAACCAAATAAACCTAAAAACATAAACCTAAACTAAATAAAACCAAATAAAATAAACCTAAAAAAACTTAACTAAATAAACTAAAATAAACATACCTAAACCTTCTAAATAAAATTAAAAAATTAAAATAAACCTAAACCTAAACTAAAACCTAAACATAAACCTAAAATAAACCTAAAATAAAACCTAACATAAAATAAAATAAAACTTAAACACTAAAATAAACCTAAACTAAATAAATAAAAATAAAATAAACTAAATGTATAAACTAAAGATTAAATCTAAATAAACTAAAATAAAACCTAAACAAATAAATAAATAAAATACTAAAATAAACTAAAATAAATAAATTAAATAAAAACAAACTCTTGGTTTGCTTAATTTTAAACCCACTGATAACCACAACCTAAAAACTACTGACCCTAAACAGCCTGTACTAACCCTAGGCCTTACCACTCTAACCAAACCACACCACAAGCCCCTAACCACTGGGCCCAGGCCACTGGCTAAATAAACCCTGAATACACCACCCTAACCCAAACCCAACCTACCCTGGGCCTTGACCTACCTACCCACTGAGCCCTGACTGACCACACCCAACCCTGGCCCCTGAGGCTATACACTCCTAACTACTAAGCCACTAACTGGGCCACTGAACTGGGCCCTAAACTCACCCTACTGGGCCAACTCCTGACACCACACCTAAACTACCACAACCACACTGACTAAACACAATATATAAACCTACTAATAATAAATAAATAAATAAACTTAAACTAAATCTTAAACTAAAATCTAAATAAATAAACTAAATAAAATAAATAAAAAACTAAAATAAAAATAAAATAAAATAATGAAAACCTAAAATAAAATAAACATAAAAAATAAAATAAAATAAATAAATAAAACTAAACCTTAAAAATAAACTAAAGAAAACATAAAAATAAATACAAACTAAAATCCTAAACTAAAAAACATAAACATAAAATAAAAAAATAAAATAAACAAAATAAAATAAATAATCCTAAACTAAAATAAACTAAACTAAAAAAAATAAAACTAAAAACTAAAATAAAATAAAATAAACTAAAAAAATAAAATCTAAAAAAATAAACCTAAAATAAAACTAAAAATAAACTAAAAAAAATAAAATAAAAAATCTAAACCTAAAATAAAAAATAACACCAAAACCTAAAATAAAATAAAATAAAACTAAACTAAAAATAAATATAAACCTAAACCTAAAATAAATTAAATAAACCTAAATTAAAATAAATAAACTAAACTAAATAAAATAAAATAAACCTTTAATAAAATAAATAAATAAAATAAATAAAATAAACTAAATATAAACCTGTGGGTTTACTAATTTTTTTTAAAAAACCTAAACCCTAAACCCTAAACCCTAAATCATTGCTCCCACCCCTACCCTCTCTTGCCCTAACCTTCTAAACCACTACCCTACCTAAATCACAGGCCACCTCCTTAAACCCACACCTAACTACACTAAAACCCTCCCTAAACCCTACTGATCCTAAACTCTAAACCACACCCCTAAACTAACTAAACCACCCTAAACTAAACTACCCACCTACTAAACCAAAACCCTAAAGCCTTAAACTAAAACCCCAACCCACAAACTTTAAACCCTAAACCCTAGAATAATAACCTAAAACCACAAACCCTAAACCCCAACCTTAAATCTAGCCCCCAAACCCCAAACCCAAGCTAAACTAAAGTACTAAATAAATTAAAATTAAACTTAAACCTAAAACCTAAGACTAAACCCAAGAATGGTGGGAACCTTGATGGCGGGAACATCACCATCAACCAAGCTCTCATTCTGGCGGTGGAGGTGGCAAGGTGGCGGTTATCACGGTGGTGGAGGGGATCTAGAGGTCTTGGTGGATATGGAGGTTGTGGTCAGCATGGTGGTTATGGAGGTGGGAGGAGAGAGGTTATAACATGGTGGTGGCGGAGGGGAGATAGGATATGATGGTGGATCGCTACTGAGTGGGGTGGATGGGAACAGGGATTGAAGAACGCATGATCATCTACTTATATTGTGTCTTTATTATAGACGGTTCTAGTTATTTATGATTTTTTTATTTACTCTATGTGCTCATTTTTATCTATGTCATCTTATCTTAGAAAACTTGGTGTACTTGTTTGATGAAATCAAAAGAAGAAATATTGAATCTAAATTTTTCTTTGTTAAGAAAAAACCAAAACACAAACCTAAATTAAAACACAACCCTAGACCTAATACCCTAATAAACCCTAAACCCTAAACTAAAACTAAACCCTAAAACCCACAAACCTAAACCTACTAAACCCTAAACCACAAACCCCAAACCCTAAACCACAAACCACAAACCCTAAAAAACCCTAAACCCTAAACCCTAAACTAAACCCAAACCCCAAATAAGCCCTAAAACCCTAAACTAAACTCTAAACTAATTAAACCTAAAACTAAAATAAAAAACCTAAAATAAAATAAATAAACCTAAAAAAACTAAAAAAATAAATAAAATAAACTAAAAATGTTATAATAAAACCTAAACTACAAAAATAAGAACCTAAATATAAATAAAAAAAACCTAAAATAAAATAAAATAAATTAAAATAAAACTAAAACTAAAACCTAAATAAATAACCTAAAATAAATAAAAATAAAACCTAAATCTAAACTAAAAAAAACCCTAAACCTAAAATATAAAATAAACTAAACTAAAATAAATAAAACCTAAACCTAAACCTAAAATAAAATAAACCTAAACCTAAACCTAAAATCCTAAAAATAAAATCTAAAATAAACCTAAACTAAATAAAAATAAACCTAAAATAAACCTAAAAAAAACCTAAACCTAAACCTAATAAAATAAATAAAACTCAACTTAAACCTAAAATAAAACATAAAACCTAAACCTAAAATATAAAAAAAAATAAAAACTAAAAAAAATAAACCTAAACCTAAAAAATCTAAAAATATACTAAAATAAAATCTAAACTAAAATAAATAAACTAAATAAAATAAAAAAATAAACTAAAATAAAAAAAATTAAAATATAAACAAAATAAACATAAACTATGGGTTTGTAATTTAAAAAGATAAAATAAAAATAAAAAATAAATCCCAAACCAAAAACCCATAAACCACCTGACCTAAACCCTAAACCCTAAACCCTACCTAAACCCTAAACTTACAACCATAAACTACCACTAAACCCCAAATAAAACCTAAAACTAAACCTAAACTAAATAAACCTAAAAATAAGATAAATAAAAAAAATCCTAAACCTATATAAATAAATAAAATAAAATAAAATAAAAAACCTAAACTAAACATAAAATAAAATAAAAACTAAACTAAAATAAATTAAATAAAAACTAAACTAAAATAAAATTAAAATAATCAAAAAAAATAAAATATAAAATAAAATAAAATGTTTAATAAAATAAAATAAACCTAAAATAAAGTAAAATAAAACTAATTAAAACTAAACCTAAACTAAACCTAAAATAAATAAAAATAAACCTAAACCCTAAAAAAAACTTAAAATTAAAATATACAAAATAAAATAAATAAACCTAAACTAAAATAAACACTAAAATAAATAAACCTAAATCTAAACCTAAAATAAACTAAACCTAAATCAATAAATAAAATAAAATAAACTAAAATAAACCTAAACTTAAATTAAAAGATTTAAAAATCCTTAAATAAAACCTAAACCTAAACTAAATAAATAAAATAAAACCTACTAAAATAAAAATAAACTTAAACCCAAATAAAATAAAAATAAAACTAAACTAAAAATGTATAAACTAATAAACCTAAAATAATAAAATCTAAATCATAACAAAATAAAATAAACTAAATACAAAAATAAATAAACCTAAATAAAATATAATAATAAAATAAACTAAATAAACCTAAATTTGCTTAATTTAAAAAAACCATAAACCTAACCAAAAATCCAGCCCTAAATCTGACCTTATAACCTAAATCTTGTACCTGAGCTGCAACCCCAGGCCAAACCAAACCTCCACTAAACTCCTAAACCCTACCACAACTAACTGACCTAAAAACCTACAAACTGACCCTACTACCCACCACACCTGATCCTACCCTCCCCTCCACACTCCCTCCACTGATCACTGATCTAACTAAACCTACTTCTAATACTTATAAAATATAAAACTAACCTAAATAAATAAATAAATTAACCTAAACCTTAAAATAAAATAAAATAAAAATATACTAAAATAAATAAATAAAACTAAATAAAACTAAAATATAATAAATAATAAAAAATAATAAATAAAATAAAATTAAATTAAATTAAATAAAAAATAAATAAATGCCTAAACCTAAAATAAAATAAAATAATAAAATCCCAAAACTAAAAAAATGTAAAATAAGGAAAATAAAATAAATGAAATAAAATAAATCTAAACCTAAACTAAAAATAAACTAAAAATAAATAAAAATTTAACCTAAAAATAAACTAAAAACCTAAACCTAAAAAAATAATAAAATAAACTAAAATAAACCAAAACTAAACTAAAATGGAAAAATAAACCTAAAATTAAAACCTAAACCTAAAACTAAAAAATAAAATAAAAACCTAAACTAAACTTAAAATAAAAATAATAACCTAAAAATAAAATAAAATAAACTAAAATAAACTAAACCTAAACCTAAAACTAATAAAAAAATAAAATAAAATAAAAATAAATAAATAAAATAAAAAAACCTAAAATAAATAAAATAAACTAAAATAAATAAAATATACTAAATAAACTAAATAAAAAACTTATAAATAAAAAAACTAAACCAAACCTAAATAAACCTAAAAACCTATAAACCAACTAAAAACCATAAACCTAAAACCCAAAACCTACTAAACCTAAACCCTAAATCTAAACCCTAAACTAACCCTAAACCTAAACCCTAAACTCCAAACCCACAAACCCTAAACCTGAATAAAGATGTCATTAGGAGTAGATCTATAGAGTGACCTAATCCTAACATAGTTATGGTAGCTAAAGAAAATGTCTTCAAAAGACTTTCCTTTGACTATTAGAGATTTGAATACCCTAAACCCTAACCTAAATCATATTATATTACCATATATATTATAATATATGTAGCATATATTTGAGCATGTAGTGATGTGTTTTTGGATGTTATAAGATGTTTTGAAATGTTTTAATATATTATGGTATTATTCCCTATAGTCTATATTAATATAAATCATAAAAATATTGATTTAATAAATCAGATGATTAAATTTGTTAAATTTGAATTCGGAATTAGGTTGTAGTACCAAAGGTGTGCCACTTAGTATAAAAGTAAGATTTTAGGTTCAAAATAAATATTATATGTTGTAGCGTATAGCATCATATATCATAATATATTATTTATTTTAAATTCTTTTAGTATTTTACAATCATGCACTTGAAAAAATGGTAAAATTTGGCCAAATTCATAATAGGTAGAGCATGGCATCATAATTTATTATTACAATTTAAAATATGTAAGTGATATGACCAAAATATTTAGTTTTTTTTTATTTAGACTAATTTTATGATTTTTTATCTTAAGCAATCCCTTATGATGTGATATGCAATATAATATAATATAATATGTTACACTGTATTATAATATAGGATTTCATAACATAGTGTAGCATCATGTATTATAGCATACTATTGTGTATTACTACTTGTTGTTTAGCATATTTTAGTTTATTATAGTATGATGTAGTAGAGTTTGTACTTGGTATAATTCATAAAAAATATTGATTTATAGGAGATGATGGGATTTGGCCAAATTTACGTAAGCTTTAGGGGAACATCATTGGGGGTGCTATGGTGTGTCATTTAATCAAAAGAATGAAATTTTGCATCCAAAATAAATGTTCATTTTCAACCAAATTTTATAAATTTTTTCTTAAAGTGATTCATTTTAAGGTGTAATGTAAGATAATATATTATATGAAAGCATATTAAAATTTAATGTACATAATAATATAACTTCACATATATATGAAAGTGGTGGTGTGTTACTAAATGTTATTGTACATTTAGTGTGTTTTACTTTTGTTACAATACATTGGGTCAAAACTCACAAAAATGTTTTGAATGTTGAGATGGAAGAATTTGGCCAAATTCACGGCACACACCAAGAAGAAACACCAAAATTATGCTATTTTGTACCATTTCTAATAGAAAATTAATTTTACATCCAAAATGAACATTATTCATATTTTGGGAAAATTTTTTTATTTGTTCTTTTAAGTGATTCTAATGAGGTGTAATGTTAGACAATATATTATATTATAGCAAATTATAATATAACATCATATATTATAATATAATATAGTGTTAATTCACACTATAATATGTTTAGCATCATATTGTATAGTTAGTTTGAGCTTGCACCATCACAAATCATAAAATGTTGATTACAATGTTAAGATGATGTAATTTGAATGTACATTGTTAGGTTGAAGTATTAAAGGTGTGCATAAGAGAAGAAATAAGATTTGATGAGAATTCCATGTCAAGGAAATGGAGGGGATCACCCATGCATTGGACATGACATGTGAGGAATTATGGAGGTCATAGAAAGAAGAAAATCTATTGGGGATAAGGTTTGAATTTGATTTGATTATATGATTTGTGGAAAAGATCTGGGGATAAGAATCTATAATCCACTGGGGATTAAGATCAAATTGACATTAATTTATTTTGTTTTAATTGATGTGGAGGCATATTTGCTAGAGATATGGGCTCGAGTACGCTGAGGATCAGGCATATGAAGTATCCACTAGGGAAGCAGGTTCGGGCTATCCTCTAGGGATTGGGATTTCAGTTTGATTTCATAGATTTGTTTAGGGATGTATCCGATGGGAATAAGAGTTTGGTTGGAGTTCTTTGATTTAGACTCAACTAGAGGAGTTGGTTTAATTTTCCTTTGATTATGGGCAGTCTAGGAAGAAGGCGTGTAGACTTACATCTTCCAAAGTAAGGAACAATAGGGTGACACTGGGATGCAATCAAACGACCTAGGGAAAATGCTAAGTGAATGCCATTGGGGACTTATGTCAACTCAAATGTACAAGATTAATTTTATCTTAATTTTATGTGATTTGATATAGTTTGGTTTAGTTTGCTTTTGAATTGAGGGCATATTTGTTAGGGATGTGAGCTCAGTCAAATTTCATAGATTTAATATGGGTGATGTGTGCGATGGACCCACGAGAAGGGGCTATATCAAACTTGTCTATCTATAAATCCAAAGGGATAGTTTACTAGTTGTGGGTTAAACCTAGCCAACCTAAGGGGTTGTGTTTCAATGTGTAACTACTGTGCTTGAAAAAAAAGCATAGTCAACTTAAATCTTCTAAAGTAGGGAATAATCTATGGGGTGACCTATTGGTAGCATAATAAATTGACCCGACTTAGGGTTGACTATGCAGTGAATGCTGCTGGGACTTATATTGACTCAAGAGTAGGCAAGAGATTCCTATAAGGAGTTTTGCTAACACTGCCCTAAAGATAGGATGCCTTCTTAGGAAAAGGTACCACTAGGGGTGTTCTCCTAATCCATAAGTGAATATATATTTTGTTTATATGTTTGTATGGACCCTATTGGTGTGTGATGGACCACAGAAGATGTAGGCTTGACCTATCTCATTTACTGGACCAAGGGAGAATCTGCACATCCACATGATGGATTCTCCAACCATAGGGCTGGTTACTATGAAAGGGGAACTATCTAATCTGATAGTAACCCGAGTAGTTTCTAAATGGGGTCGTGAAGGATGTGATCCAAATATAGTTCCACAAGGAAGGTGCTACTAGAGGTGTTATCCTGAGCCCTCGGAAAGAAAGCCTATAGGTATACGGTGGCCAACTCAATGAGAAAGCATGGCAGACTTACATCTGCCATTAGTGGTGTATCCTAAGGTGCGAGAACCAACCAACCTAAGGTGTATCCATTAGCATGAGTGGTTTATCAGTCAGCATAGTGAGAACCAACCAACCTAAGGTGTCCGTCGGTATGCAATGATCAATCTAGAAAGCATGTAGGCAATAACTTTTAAGTGGGATCATCGAGATAGTCTATCATCGGTGGGATAGATGTTATCGACCTAGAGTGACTACTAAAGGGAGCCCAGGAAAGGCGGACCTAGACTTGAAGTAGTCGAGGAAGGATCACTAGGGGACTTATCTTAAACCTCAAATATAATACCGGTCGATTGCATGAAGGCTAATCCAAGAAGAAAGTGTAGTAGACTCACATCCTTTTAAATGAAGCCAACATAAGGTAGCTTACCAGCCACACATTAAGGCCTACCAAACTAATAAGGTGCTCATTGGTGTGTAGTGGCGAAGTAAGGAAGGAAAACATAGCAGACTTACATCATCCAAAGCAAGAACACCACTGGGGTGACACACTTGCGGTAGCACGTCAACCCGACCTGAGCATTCTGAGTGAGTGTTGTTGGGGCATTATCTCAACTTCAGTAGCGAGATAAAAGATATGTGTTTATTTTATATGTTTAGTGTATATTTGTGTTGTGTCAATGAAGGATAGGATGCTTCGGGTTCCTTACACCTACCTAAACACATCATCATGGATTCACAAACAAGAATACTTTCACATGGAAGAGATTGAATTTGAAATGAAATTTTCATTAATGATAATTATTTTTAAACATGATTTATAATATTTCTTTAAGTAGAGCTCATTGATTGGAAGCATATGGCACTCTCCCTTATGATTAATAAGTTGATAAGATCCTCATTGGTAAGCCTTCTATATGGCTAAAGGGCCTTCTTATGTGGGTTCAAACTAGCCTCCCATCTTATGATGCGCACTAATCAGTCTCCTTAGAACAAAAATAATCTCTCTTATTTGATAAGCACTTTGATGGACCAACTTGTTGTTAGCTTGAATCATTTTAGCTTTGTACAACTCAAGGTTTTGGCATGCTCAGAGGTGTCTCTCCTCCAAACCTTTGAGCTTTCTAACTGCAACTTGGAATTCTCTATTGTGATCTTGCTACCACTATCAGTGATGAGTTGGACTTTTTAATGGTATATAATGGCTTATACATTAAGGAGAAAGGGTAGATTGAGTTGGAGTTCATATGTGATGGTAGGCCAACAAGGCTTCACTAACTCATGCCACTATCTCTTATTATTGTTGAGTGTCTTCTTTTGGATGAGAGTTTTGTTGAAGGTTCTCTAAGTCATTTCCCTCAAGTTGATGGTAGAATATCTCCAATCTATGTTGTGTCTCGGAAAGTTGTTGATCGGTGCTCTTAAATGCAGTACCATTGATATAATTCAGGCACTCAACCTATATATATATGGTTCTAAAAAAATTGGAGCACATGTTTGAGTGACCTCTGAGTCACCTTTCCCATTTGGAAAAGTAGTCAGTAGTAGGTAAGATGAACCAATGACCCTTGGTGTAGGACCACAACATTTGAACGGCCTTAAGGCTAATGTAAGATTTAGAATGTTGGGTGGTTGGTGTGGGACCACACCATGTGTATTTATTGGTGGCATCGCCTAACCATATCCATGCAATCTTTGATCATCGTAGTATCTAGTCTCTTGATCTTGGCTTTCATCTTTGGAGATTGGTTGGCTCCACATAATCTTGAGTGTACATCACCATGATCTTATGGGCTTCAGTCCTAAATAATGTAACTAGATGATTGAAAGATATCACCATCTAAGAGCATAGGAAAGTGCTCTCTACATCATTTGATGGGCTTGGGACTTCTCTTGGTAGTTTGCCTTTATTTAGGTAATCCATGAATGGTTTCCTCCATCTAACTCCTTATCTTCTTGGCAATGGCCTCCCTTCAAGTGAGTACTTTTGATGAGTTCAATATCAATAAGGATAAGACTTATTTATTTTGGCTAAAACATCTCTTCGATGTTCTCTCCTCGAGAATCTTATAAATGGTAACCTCGAATTTGGGCCAAAACTCCATGGTGTACTTGTGGTAGTGATGGAAACTTGGGCTTTATAAACTTATAGGACCCATGATTTGGTTGATAACTAGAATCCCAAAGATGTTGATGTCTAGATGCTTAGAGTAATGGCTAACTCCTAAATCGAGCCTCATATTCATTTGTTGGTGCAAGGATTGGATTTATGATATGAGAATCTCATCACGTCACGTCGAGTTAAGAGAACTATTCTTACCTCACCTTTCCTAGAATAGTAGATTATGGTTCTTCTCCTCTTTGAGAAAGCCACACCATCAAGTACATCTCCCAATGGTGAATGCTAGTATCCCTAAGTTCATGATTTATTCATCGAGGAGATCATCACTTAGAGTAGGAAGTGGGTGTCTTTGCTAAAAAAATCAATTACTATTTATCTTTCCATGGAGAGGGTATGAAGGTAATGTCAAACGTGAGGATCATGGATCATCATAAACCATCATAGTTTATGTCATGAGATACTTGTGGATTGATCCTAGAGATTAAGTTCTATTATGAGGAAGCATAGTCTTTGTAGCTTTTGGGATACAAAGATTAAAGCAAGGCTATGCTTCTTAATGTGTTGATAATTAGCCTCGATAGGGATTAGACAATGGCTAAGGTAGTAGAGTGAGTTTTCCTTCCCTTCATCATTGGCTTGGGCCAATAAAGCACCAAGGGAGTCACCTAACATAGTAGTGTAAAGTATGAGCCACTTTCTTAGGATAGGGGCTACTAGAATCGACGACATTATTAGATAATGCTTCACCCTTTTCATCCCACTTAAACTTGGCATTTATTTTGACAATTGTTGAGAATGGCTAACATCTTCTCAACAAGTTGGATATAAAGCATCTTAGATACGCCAACCACCCTTGGAATGATCTGAGTTGAGTTAAACATTTAGGGCGTGACATTTATAATATAATCTTGATCTTCTCTAGATCGATTTTGATTTCCCGATGTCGAAAAACAAACCCAAGGAATTTACCTGAAGCTAGAATTCACACTTCAGGGGGTTCATTTTGAGGTTAAATTATCTTAACTATTCAAAACTACTCAAGTCAAAGAGATGGTATTCTTTTCTCTACTTTTGATCATGAGATCATCGACATAGCACTCAACTTGATGATGAATGAGTTCATTGAAATTTGAGTCATAGCTGTATGCACTAGCATTTTAAGGTGAAAGGCATGACCTTATAGCAATAGATTTTGATCGGGGTTCTAAAGTAATATTTCTTTCATCTTTAGGGCCATCTTTATTTGTTATATCTAGATGAGCCATCCATGAAAGAGCATGAGATGAGGCAATGTTCACCATCGCTCTAGGATTGGTAATGGAAATTCATCTTTTGGACATGCCTTATTTAAATCCCTAAAATTGATGCATATGTGAATTTGGTCATTCTTTTCTTAACTAGGATGATCTGGCTAACCGTAGGGTATTTTTCTTCGGATGAAGCCCATCGATCAATTTCTTGACTTCATAAATGACCTATTTCTATATCTAAACACATACATCTAGGAGCTTGCTTGATAGGGTTAGCGGTAGGCTCTATTGGCTAGTTTTACATCTAGAGCCAATAGGCATCTCTTCATAACTCCATACAAGTCTTAAATAAAGAGCGTGTATGTGGGCATGGATCTTCTTTAGTTCTAAGTTGATTTCTTGAGCTTGTCGATGGTTGACTTGATCTCTTCTTTGAACTCTAGTGGTGAATCTTTGACTTCAAAATCATCATCTCAAGTTTATAAGCACGCCTCCTGAAGTTAATGTGATTTGAAAAGAACCAATCATTACAAATGATTGGTGATGACTAAGTAATGTCATCATCGATTGGACCCACTATACCAAATCTAATCGATCTTGATTGAGAGCTTTTCCATTTATTCTTCCATATTCTTTTGAAGTAGTCGACATGTGCTTTGACCAAGTATGTGGGATTAACCTTCTTTGCTAAATTATGACACAAGGCAAGTACCAATCAAAAGGTAATTCTATTAAATCTTTATATGAATCATCCTCAGGTTCTATATCAACTTTTTGACTTGAGGATCGTGCTCCCAGAAAAAACATCTGACTCTTCACACCTATGGATGACTTAGGGGATTCCTTCCAAACCCTTAACATTTTGAGAGGAAAGTGGGGTTAGAGCTAAGGTTCCCAACTGATTCCTTACTATTTCACATATAGACTTGGATACACTTATGTTTGCTTTGGAGCCGATCTTCATGCTATTTGGCTCAAGTGTCACCTCAAGAGAATCTACTCTTGAGAAGAGCTAGGTGTGCTAACCATATAAGACTCATCCTATGCTAGATTCTAAGTTTATATAAATAGTAGGTACTCAGTGGGACATATCTTTATTGGGTGGCCAATAAAGAGGTTTTCCACCCTAGGATTGACTCTGAACTAACCTCTTCCTCTTCGTGGTGGAGGTCTGGTCATCCTACCCATATGTTTGAATGGAGTAATGAACTATGGGTCTAATCTAATGTTAAGCTCCACTCCTCCTCCAAGTCTATTTATGCTCCCTTTTATTTATTTTTTCATTTTCTCTTTTCTTTTCTTTTTCTTTTTTCTCTTTCCTTTTCTTTTTCATTTTCTTTATCTTTTATTTTTAAACTTTGGCCAAGTTCATGAGAATAGACTTGTTGATTTTGAGAGAGGTAGTAAGCTACATCCTCATATATGCTGACCTCGTGAACTGTAAATGGCTTGAGATCTCCTTTGACATAATAGACAATCCCCCCTCTGATGAACTTCATACACTGATGTAGAGAGGATGGAACTATGTTTTTCTCATGTATCCATGGTCTCCCAAGCAAAGTGTTCAAAGATGCATCCGAGTCTATAATGTGAAACTTGGCTTCAATCTTCCAACCATTTATCTCCAAGGGAAACACTATGGAGCCTAAGGCCCGTTGACCTCACTTTTGGAGTGCAGATTCAATCTTCCCATCTTAGACTTAGGAGTCTTCTAGATACTAAGACTTTCCTAGTCATAAGACACTTCTAAAAATTAGGTAAACACTTAACTTAAGCCTAAAGACTTAGAAGGGTTAACCATAGGATTAGGTTATGCCTTAGGGATTAGGATAATCCACCTACCCTACAATCTAAATTCGATCCATGTTCACCTTCTGAAACAAAACCTCAAGTTCAATTCAAACATCAAATTGAAATCAAAATAAAAACTCAAATTCCAAAACTAATTGATTGAAGCCCATGATAAAATCCAAACTTGAAACCCTTCCTAAGCCATATGACCTATCCCATGGACTTAGCCAAATCTTAATCCAAATCAATCCAAAATCAATTAATTTTCTCATAATCAATTTATATTTTCAATAATATACCTAAATATTAATCAAATCTACATTCAAATGATCAAAACTAAATCAAATTAAATGAAATTACATCAAAACCCTTTCTAAGCCATATGACCTATCCCATGGACTTAGCCAAATCTTAATCCAAATCAATCCAAAATCAATTAATTTTGTCATAATCAATTTATATCTTCAATAATCTTCCTAAATATAAATCAAATCTACATTCAAATGATCAAAAATAAATTAAATTAAATCAAATTACATCAAAACCCTTCCTAAGCCATATTATTTTTTAGCATTGCCTTTACACAAAATTGCTTTTATAATAGCTATTTTTAAAATTAAATCATATTGATTATACAAAATTGGCCAAATCTTTGAAGTTTACTTTAATTATTTTCTCTCCTAAAAATGACTCCTAAGAATAATATCTCTATAGTTGGTACAATATTAAAATTTTCTTATCTTGATTGTTCATATTAAAACATTTCTCCTTTGAGTTAGTTGGGATAGTTGCTGTTGTTTATAAAATTAGATGTTATTATTTGTTTGAGAAATTCTTCTATTATGATGTTATTTATAAGTCAAGTGGTGAAACTTTTGATTTGGTAAGATTATTATGCAGTTGTTCTCTAAATTCCCTTATTCTTCCAATTCTTATTTAAATAAAATATTACTAATCAAATTACTTTTGATTTAAATATGTGTTAAATCGATAATGTTCTTAATTATTCAAGTGTACTAATGACTTAACAAATATTTATATTTTACTAAAATATGCCCATTTCGATGAATGACTTATTAAAATAAAACCGATACATTTACTCAACAATAAACATAATAATAGGAACCATCAATGTTCAAATTAATTATAAGAATAGTATTATCTTCAACATATCATAATTGGTCATTCCTCGAAGTTTCATGACAATGAAACTTATCATAACACAAGGTAAAAACCCACAAACGAAGATCAAATTCTCTTGCAAGGGAAAACAATAAATGAAAAGATGCAAATATTTCTTTAACAAGTAAAGTTCAAACAAATTAGAAAATCAAACCAAAGCAATTAAATTACTTAAAAGAGTATCCAAAATAGGGGAAGGATTCCTTTCTATGAAAATGGTGAGACTTTTGAGAGCTAAGATGGCTAAGGAAGGTTTTAGTGTGGGGTATTTTTACCATTCTACTTTGCTTGAGCAACTAGCAAAATCTTAAATTAAATTGAGTCAAACTCAATTGATTTTCTGACAAATAATTTATATTTTCAATTATCTTCATAAATTTAAATGAAATATACATTTAAATAATCAAAACTAAATCAAACCAAATAAAAATCCAAACCTAAACCACATGACCCAACTCCAAGGATTTACCTAAATTCCTTCATTCCAAAACCCAAATTCAATTTATTTTCACATTAATCAATCATACCTTCAATCATATCACAAATATGAATGAAATCTACAATCATCAAGCCAAACCAAAATCAACCCAAGTCAAACCCAACTTAACTCATTTCTTGAAAGCTTCAAATGAACCAAAACCCATTTGAACCAAACATTAATTTGAATATATATATATATATATATATATATATATATATATATATATATATATAATCCCAAATCCATATATAAGCTTAATTAAATCAAACTCAACTCAAGATTAAGCTAACTAAATCACGCATTATCTATTTCATGTGATCAGAATGGACGGTCGAGATTAGATCCACTAGAACGGTATGATTTAATCCTATTAAGCTGTGGGATTAATCATAGATATCAGATGGTAGATGAGAAAGCGTGTCTGCCGTTGCCACATAGGTGCTGAGTCGGATATGTTTTAACTAGCCAATCGTACGGTTCCATGTGAAAAGCACACTACATTAGCGCGTCACGTGGTGCCAATAGGATTATGCTTAATTAATCATTTTTAATGGTTTAAACTTCTAAAAATCATAAAAAATCATAGAGAAATAAAAAAAATTTAAACAACTACTTATTTTAAAAGTATTTTAGAAGAGAATTAATTAAAAATTATCATAACTTCTTTTAAATACTAATTTAGGTTTATTTAAGTTTAACTATAAAATTAATTTGCTTAATTACTCCTTAATTACTTGAGCAATTAATCCCAAATTTTTTGGGATAATTTAATGGTACGACATCTACTACCCATGATTTTTTTGGGATTTATTGCTCACTAAATTAGGATAATTGACTACTTAAATCTTAATTACTCTTTTAAGTTAATTAATGACTAATTAATCTCATGAATAGTAATAAATTGGTTAATTGAGTTTATTAATCATTCTTCAATAGTAAGTTAAGTAAGGAATATGATTGGAACCCCTTTCCTAAGTTCATTTCACCCTTTTTTAAAATTAAATTAATTGAGAATTAACTAATTAATTAAATCACTTAATCAAATTAAAATTATAATCACATCAAACCTTATTTAATTAAATCATGGGTAGATCCTGTGTTTAATAACTTAAAGGTGTTTAATGAAATTATGGTTGGTCCATATGTGAAAAAAGAGTAATTAACTAAGTTCCTTAATAATTAAGTATTAATCCAATTATTACATTAGGCCCCTTTTATTTCCTAGGATCATTACAAGTTTATTTTCCATGCATATCATGATGGCTCATAATTATTTAGTTAATTACTTTAAGGTGACATAGGTAAGGGTAATTAATTCATCTAATTAAGGGTCTAATTTAATTAGCCCATATAATCAACTTAATTACATTTCCTTAACTTAAATAAAATCACTAATGTTGGAATGGGTTTAAAATATAAAGTGATGATTTCTCTTCTCCTCTTTAAATCAAATCAAATCCATAACTTAATTAATAAAGAAGCTTTGGTTAGCTTTAAATAATCTTATTTGATTTGATTGTTCTTAAGAACTAGTTTGGCTGAATAAATCACATGCTTATATTTGATTGTCCTTTTTCCAATCATGTTAAATTTGGTATGTGATTTGAATTCATGCATCCATTTTTTCAAAATCAAGTAAAGTAAAATAGATTCCATTATGTAAGCTTACATATGTTGATTTAATTTAATATGTATATATTATCACCATTAAATCCAAATGTATTTTTCAAAAGCTTATAAATGAATAATAATATGTATTATGATACTGGTTATAAATACATAAGAAATGGATGTTCTTATAGCTTAAGTGTATGAATGTTGAGTTTTGTTTCCTCTATTCATGTGTTGATTTATATAAGATTGAATGGTAATGGGTATATAGTCTAGACATCTCGAGAACACAAGGCTTTAGCTAATCTCAAAAAGGTCATTTGATTGCATCACTTCCTTGGTTTAACAACGGCACATACCCATTCTTATGTATTTTAACATTAGAATTTGGATAGAGCTTTAATTAATATATATAAATGATTCAATAAAAAATAAATACAATCTTTGCATGGTTTTATTTACCTCAATTATGTGTACATCCATGTGTGTCCAAAAAAATGAAGTATATAGTCCCAAGAATACGAGGCTTTAGCAATGTCTAAGGAGGTCATTCGATTACCTCACTTCCCTGGTTTAACAATGGCACATTCCTATTTAATTTCATTCTTAAGTTCTTTTTGTATAACAAATTGGATAAAGTTTTAAATTAATATGTTTAAATAATTCAATCAAATAAAATATAAATTCTAAACATACACATACATTCATCATTAAAGTGTGGTAAAATATGTTGCATGTATATATACACTTAGGATTAAATCATATGCATGTTACATGTGATGGAAAGAAATGATTTAATATATGTCATCGGTATAATTCAATTAAATTAAAGATGCCTTTCATTTTGAATAGGATTATTTAAAGTGAACTTATACTTAGGATTAATTAAATCTTTAATAAGGCCTTCACTAACTAAATCAAATTAATATACTTTAGAAAGTGACTTAAGGTAGGGATGAAAGAGGGCAATACTCTTTTCTCTCTTTTATAAGTGTAATCAAATGAAACAAACAAAACACAAATTAAAATTCTCAAATCAATTAAACTACTTCAAGTGAAATCAACCATTAATGTTAAATTGAATCCTTCTACATTTACAAAATACAACACTAATGCCTAACAAGACTTACCACACAAGCTTTAATACAAACATTAGAATTAAGTAACCACTTCTAGCTCTAAGTTAGGATGGTGTATGATGTGATGTATGTTTTGTTTTATGATGTATTATTTTTGATTGGATGTTAAGGTGTATGCTTTGTAGATTGGATTATAGGCCAATATTAGACTAATCATGTTTTCTGTAGGGGATTATGCTAAAGGGATGCTTAAAAATAAATGTGAATGCTCTTTTTGTAGGTTGCTTAAATCCTTAAACATAATCCAAGTTAGGGGTGGGCTTAGTTACCCATGTGTAGGTGCTAAGTCCAAACTATAAATATAACTCCTTGGGATTATATGTATATTTAGCTAACTCTATTTTGGGTGTAATTAGATTTTTCTCACATAAATGTAATTTTTGTAATAGGAATTAGGATTAGTGCTATGGGGATTAGAATGAGCAATGGCGAGGCTTTGTCGAGCCAGTGATGCCTTTGAAGCAAGCACCATCCAAATCAAGAAGGAACCAAATCAAAATGGAGATGAAGAAAGAAGACCACCACAACAATTAATACCATTATAATTATTCTCTCATATTCTAGGTTGTATAAGGGTAGAGCTCGGCTACCCATCTTTTCTCTCTTTGGGTTGTACGATGGTACCTGACCACACCGGCCTTTTATTCTTTTATGGTAGTTTATATAATTGTTTGATGTTATGTTTACATTGTGCATTAGGATGACATGCTTTTCATAGTTTCTTAAATGATTGATACTTTAATGTGTGGCTTGGATACAATTAGGCTCCTAGGATAAAAATAACTTTTCTACCCAACTAATCACTCATAACTAAATTTTAAACAATTGATAACCCCATCATAAAGCCTGAGACATAAATAAGATAATTAAAAGATTTAACAACCCCTTAGTTGTATGGTTGTATGTTTCACATCATGCATGCATATTCTTTTCCCTTGAACTGAAGGAGCTCCATCTTTGCATGATAAATAAATGCTTGACTTGTGAGGGAATCCCTTGTAGTGGGGAACACCTTCTTCTTTATGATTTGACCCATAACCTATTTCACAATGCATTTAAACGTAAGAAATCTTAAAGCCTCTATAAAAATGATGTGTCTAAAATGAAATAAAATTTGAAAAGATTTTGCATCTATAGATTAAGTCATATTCTCATACCACTCATTCTCTAGTCTCTTAGGGAGTGTGTTTAGGACTTTAGTCTCTTTCTAATTAAATAACTACCCTAGCTATCTTGTAATTCATAAGACCAAATTACATGGTTTCAAAATCATAGGAGGAGTTAGCTAGCGGCCACTCCAGGTGGTTATAAGTCTAGAAGTCGGATAATTTATTCTCTCTTATGGAGGTAAACCCTTATGTCCCCCTATTGCTTAGATTTAGGTAGTGCTTTAGCTCATACTAAAGCTCCCTAGATTTAGGATCCGAGGAAGCTATTTTCTTTGGGCTATGAACATAAATTCTCACCTCTTAGGCATTCCCACAACCTTGTGTTGGTGGATTATAAGCCTTTTTAATCTAACTAAATTTCAACTCAAAACATATAAATCTCTTCAACTTCAAAATTATAAAGCCCAACCATAGGATAAATTGGAATTCTAGTATCAAGAGTATTTTCTACTTATTTAATTTGGAATCCAAAAATAAGTCTTCTCTTTGAACTTTCCCAATTTATTTTCCAAATACAACCAATCCTTTGATTATCTAACCTTGAAATCTTTGGAGATGATAATTGTCTACTTTAATCGAGAGTATTCTTAGGAAATTTCATTTCCTAAGATGTAATTAACAATGGAGGCTTGCCTCCATAGAACTTAAGAACTGGTTTAATATAAACCTTATTTTATTCATCCATGTAAAGTAGGGAAAAATCTCGTACATTGAAACCCATCATGCCTTAGAGTCCTTATCATGTGATTAGGTCCATTGCTTGAGTGCTATCTTTCGAGATAGTACATCATACCTCAATGTTGTGCCGATCACCTCAAAAGTCCCACCCCCACCCCCCTCCCCAAACATCAAAATAAATACCACAAGGCCCTCTGCCTTATTGGTTGAATCCTCTCAACATCATTATTTATTTTTGGAGTTTAGAGATGTCGATCCTCAAGTAGGTAAGGGTTCTTAGACTCATAATGTTGATTGGTACACCTGGGTCAACCAGAACTCTGGATAGCTTGTATCTGCCAACATCCAATGTAATGTAAAGAGGAGGTTGTTCTTGGTCATCCCTAAAAGTAAGCCTTCATCATTGAATGTAACTCCTAAGATGTCCTTTGAGTGTCATGCCTCCTCTTTAGTAGCGGTCAGCTGAGCTAAGCATATCTCTAGATCAATTAAGACCTTGAATAGAGATTCCCTCATCCCTTTGGATAAGATAAGGGCATCGCATATGCTTAACTTACGTGAGCTAGGACATTATAATAAACTCTGGCTTGGTCCTCTATAAGCATATCCTTGGATGGAGCATCCCAGCTATCTCTGGAACCTGACTTGCTTACCATTATTCTAAGGTGCTACCAGGGGTAGAACTTTTGCCTCAAGATGACTTTAGTGACTTCTTGGAATGATGATATTGTGGAAAGTTCTACCTTCTCATGCATACCTAGCTTCTTCTATGGGATCCTCAGTGGTGATTCTATGTCAATCTCAAGAGGTGAATGATTGACTTAAAGAAGAATTAATTTAGACTAGAGCTTTTAATAGGAATAAAATCAAGAGCATCAGTGGACAATATATAAGTAGAATTAGCTTTCTTCATTAATTTCTTTCTAGGTGTAGGTACATGATAGAAATCTAGTAAGGTAAATGGAGTGAGAGATTTAGTGCCTTTATCCACAGATACAATGCTCCTGCTAGTAGAAGAGGAGCTAGTAGAAGAGGTGGTAGCTACAACGGTGGAGTACTTGACTGGATGGTGGCTTACTCGGACTATCCGCAAGTATGGTGACTCTTCTGTGTAACCCTCCCAGTGTCCTTTGTAACTAGCAAACCTTTTGTGGTGTTGGTGGATTGAGCTACTTTAGGCACCTATAATGAAAGCTTCTTGATCTTAAAAATGAACTTCTTAGAGGTTCGGGATAGGAGATATCCCAACCTTCTTTCTTAAGAAGATGTTAAGTATCCCAAGGATTACTCTAATAGAACTAGATAGTTATTCTAAAGTATTCCTTAAGGATAAGCCAATTTGTGCAAAGCTTAAAAGTGATACAATCCCTAGACATGTAAAATGGTAGGATCATTGTTCTTGCCCACTTCCTCACCTCTTAGGCTCAGTAGCGAAAGTCAAGTTTGTTTAACATATTCTTAAAGATTTTCCTAGCTACCTCCCTTTTGAATGAATATGGCTTATTCAATCTATTGGCAAGAGTAAGTGGAAAGTAGCTACTTGGTGATGGATATGAATATCTTTACTAGGTAGGATGATGAGGTGGTGAAAATGGTCATTATGGCGGCTGCGGTGGCCGGTATGATGGCCGAGGTGGTGGAAGAGGCTACTGAGCTCACAATCTCTCATCTTGAACTCTTCCCTCCCCATTACACAATCCTTGGATTCTTCTCAAACACCTTTTACTACTTGGGCTTAGATGATTCGTGAAAGGGCAACTGTTTGGCTTCCTCTTGTAAGCTAGCCGCCTTATTGATTAATTTCTTGAATGTTTTGATGGTAAATCCCTTAAGCATGAAGGCAACCGGACCATGGATATTCTTGAGAAGAATCCCAATGGCATGCTATTCGGATTGCTGTGGTTCACATTTCATGCTCAGGTTATGCCACACAGTATAATCAACAATGACTCGTTGAGTTTTGTTTCTCTATAATGAGGTCACTACGTCACCCTTCTGAGTTCCATAACCTCTTGATAAAGAGTTGCTCCCCAACAAAGTCTTCAGACTGTAGTTCAACATACCAATCAAATGCAACACCTGACAGACTGCTAATGAAAAGGCAGAAGAGGAGTGTGTTACTGCCACTACCATTGTAACAGCTGACTCTAAAGTCTGCAATATGTTATCGTGAGTTCCCGTTATCAAAGATCTTGAAGAATTGTGACACAAAAATATATAAAATAAAAATTAAATAAAACCTAAACCTAAAAAATGAACCTAAAATAAATAAAAAATAAAACATAAAATAAATAAAATAAAATAAACATAAACCTAAACTAAAATAAATAAAACCTAAACCTAAACCTAAAACAAAACTTAAACCCTAAATTAAATAAAATAAAGTAAACTAAAATAAACCTAAACCTAAACTAAAAAACCTAAAAATAAAACTTAAAACCTAAACTAAGAAAATAAAATAAAACCTAAACCTAAACCTAAAAAAAATAAATAAAACCTAAACATAAAAAATAAAATAAAAATAAAACTAAACTAAAATAATAAACATAAACTTAAAACATAGACTAAAGTAAAAAAACACCTAAACTAAATATATAAACCTAAAATAAATAAACTAAATAAAAAAAATAAATAAAAAATAAAATAAAATAAGTAAAATAAATAAAATAAATTAAATCGTAAATAAACTTAAACATGGGTTACTTAATTTTTTAAAAAAAAACCCTACCCTAACCTACTAAATCCTGACCCACAAACTAAAACTCTAAACCTAAACCAAAATTAAATCCTAACTACTCTGAGCCACTAAACCCTAACAAACCATAAACCCTAAACCAAAAACCATAACCCTAAACCCCACTAAACCCTAAACTCTAGCTTAAACTAAGACCCTAAATCTAAGCCTAAAACCTAAACCAAAACCCTAAACTCTAAAATAAGCTAAAACCTAAACCTCTAAATAAAATTTTAAAATAAAATAAATAAAATAAACTAAATAAATAAAAAATAAATAAAATAAAACCTATAAAAACCTAAACCTAGTAATAAAATAAAATAAACTAATAAAATAAAATAAAATAAAATAATAACCTAAACTAAAATAAAATAAAATAAACCTAAGAATAAAACTAAGTAAAATAAAATGAAACATAAAATAAAAAAAAAATAAACCTAAATAAAAAAAATAAAATTAAATAAAATTGAAACCTAAAATAAACCTAAATAAATAAATTAAAACCTAAACTAAATAAAAAAACCTAAACCTAAAATAAAATAAAAATAAACAAAATAAAATAAACCTAAACCTAAACTAAAATAAACTAAAATAAAATAAATAAAACCTAAACCTAAATCTAAAATAAACTAAATCTAAACTAAATAAAATAAAATAAGCTAAAAATAAACCTAAACCTAAACTAAAATAAAACTTAAAATAAACCTAAAATAAACCTAAACCCTAAACTTAAAAATAAAATATAAAACCTAAACCTAAATGTAAAATAAAATATAAAAAAAATGTAAATAAAAAAAAATAAAACTTAAAACCTAAACATAAAAATAAACTAAAATAAAAACTTAAACTAAATGTAATAAACCTAAAATAAATAACTAAATTAAATAAATATAAAAATAAACCTAAATAAAAATAAAAAAATTAAGTTAACTAAAATAAATAAAATAAGCAAAAATAAATAAAACACTAAATAAACTAAATTAACTAAATAATGGGTTATGATTTAAAGAAGAAAATAAACCTAGGGTAACCCTAAACCCTAAAAATAAACATAAAAAAACCTAAACCTACTAGTTTACTTAATTTAAAAAAAAAAAAACTAAAAACTTGGACCATAATCCTAAACCTAAACCTACCTTAAAACCCTAAAATAAAACAAAAATAAAAAACAAAAGACCCTAACCTAAACTCTAAAAACTAAAAACAAACCCTAAACATAAAAGAAACTGACTCTACCCAAAACCCTAAACCCTAACCAAAATCCTAAAGCCTAAATCTAAACTAAATAAACCCTAAACCCTAAAAAACCTAAAACCCTAAACCCTAAACCTAAAATAAAATTTTAAACCCACAAATCATTAAAACCTAAAAACATAAACCTAAAAATAAAATAAAATAAAACTCAACTAAAAAAATAAATAAACCTAAAAAAAACTAAAATAAAACCTAAATAAAATAAATAAACCAAAAATAAATAAACTAAATTAAATAAAAATAAAAGTAAACTTAAATAAAAATAAAAATAAAATAAACTAAATTAAATAAATATAAGCTAAGTAAACTAAATAAACCTAAACCTATTGGTTTACTTAATTTAAATAATGAAAAAAAAAACCCTAAACCCTAAACATTAATCAAAACTACTAACCCTAAACCTAAACCCTAAATAAACACTAAACCTACATAAACCCTAAACTCTAAACCCTAAAAAAACCATAAACACTAAAAGTCCCTAAACTCTAAATGCTAAAACTCAAAGCTCATTCTAGATCTATGGAAAACGCAAAAAGCTTATCATAGTTTTGGTGGGGGATTTGGAGGTGCAAGTGTATATGAAGGTGGTGGTCAGAGCAGTAGTGGTTATGGAGGCAAGAGGAGTGATAGAAGTTAAAATCGTGGTGGTGGTGGAGGGATAGATCAGGATATGATGGTGGATCCACGCCACAGGTTCGATGGGAACTAGAGAAACTAAAGAAGATCCTCTACTACTTATAGAACTTTATCTTTACAAAAAGGCAGTTCTAGTTATATAGGACCTATCGCTCATTTTGTTCTATGTTGTTGCTTGTTTCATAAAAAACTTGGTGTGTTACATGGTTGATGAAATCGAAAAGAGAAATGTTGAATAAAATTTATTCTCTTAAAAAAAAAAACCTTAAACCTAAATAAAACCTAAATAAAACCAAACCCTAAAATCGTAAACCCTAAACTTTAAAACCTAAACCCTAAACCCTAAACCATAAACCCTAAAACTCTAAACCCTAAATCCTAAAACCCTAAACCCTAAACCCTAAACTCTAAGAAACCCAAAACCCTAAACCATAAACCCTAAACCCAAAATCCCAAACCCTAAACCCTAAACTCCAAACTCTAAACCTAAACCAAAAAAATAAAATAAAATAGAAACCTAAACTAAAACCTAAACCTTAAAAATAAAATAAAATAAAAACCTAAACTAAATTAAAAAAATAAAAAAACATAAATAAAATAAAAAGTAAACCCAAAATAAAAATAAAATAAACCTAAAATAAAATAAAATAAAACTAAATAAACATAAACCTAAAAATAAAATAAGAATAAATAAAATAAAACCTAAACCTTACAAAACCTAAACTAAAATAGAAATAAAATAAACTAACTAAGATAAACTTATCTAAAATAAATGGAACCTAAAACTAAACCTAAACCTAAACTAAAAAATAATACCTAAAAAGAATCCTAAAATAAAAACCTAAAATTGAACCTAAAAAATAAAAATAAAATAACTAAAAATAAACCAAAACCTAAAGTTAAAACTAAAAAATAAAATAAAATAAGTAAACTAATAAATAAATCATAATTAAAAAATAAAAAACCAAAAAAACCTAAAATATATAAAATATAAATAAATAAACCTAAACCTACTTGTTTACTTAAAAAAAAACCTAAACCCTAAAAATAAGCTAAAAAAAACTAAAACCTACTAGTTTGTTTAATTTAAATACCAATAAAACTAAAACCAAACCTAAACCCTGTCACCTTACCCTCCTATACTCTAAACCCAGATCATAACCCTATACCCCAAACCTACTGATCCATATGTGACTGAGCCACAAATCCAAAACCTGAGCCACTGACTACCAACCACCCTAAAACCCACCCTAAATCCTCTAAATAAAACCCACATCTGATCCTAAATCTAAACCTATCAAACTTAAATGGATAACCCTACTTAAACTATGAAACCTAAACTGGTCCCACTCAGATCTATGAGCCCTAAACCTAAACTAAACCCTCCCTAACCAACTGACCTAAAACCATAAATCCTAAACAAACTCTAAGCCTAAAGCCTGATCCTACCTAAAAATTATAAATTAACCCTAAATAAAAGAAACTTAAAAATAAACTTAAATAAAACCTAAAAAAACTAAACATAAAATATAAATAAATAAACTAGATAAACTAAACTAAAATAATTAAAACCTAAATAAACCTAAAATAAACTGGACCTAAACCTAAACCTAAACAATATAAAATAAAATAAAAAATAAACCTAAACTTAAACTAAAAATGTAATAAACCTAAAATAAGCCTAAACCTACCTAAAAATAAAATAAACCTAAACCTAAAATAAAGTAAAAATAAATAAAATAAAATAAATAAAATAAATAAACTAAATAACCTAAACTAAATAAAATAAAATAAACCTAAATAAAATAAAAATAAAATAAACTAAAATGGATAAAAAAAATAAACTAAAATAAACCTAAACCTACCGCACTTAATTTAAAATTACAAAAAACCTAAACCCTAAACCTACCCTAAACCCTAACCTAAACCCTAAACCCTAAAACCCTACCACTAAACCCTACACACTTTACCCTAAATAAACCCTAAACCATAAAATCTGGAACCTAAGACCCAAACCCCAGGCCCTAAACTACCCTACATAACCAAACCCTAAACCCTAATACCTAAAAAACCTAAATATAAACACAAAAAATATTAATACAAACCTAAACTAAAAATAAAACCTATACTAACCTAACCTAAACCTAAAATAAAATAAAACATAAATAAACATAAAATAAAATAAATAAAATCAAACTAAATTAAAATAAAATAAACCTAAAATCAAAAGCCTAAACAAAATAAAATAAAAATTCTAAAATAAATAAAAACCTAAACCTAAAAATAAACCTAAAATAATTAAAGAATAAAATATAAACCCTAAACTAAAACCTAAACTAAAATAAAACAAAATAAAATTAACCTAAACCCAAACTAAATAAATAAACTAAAGTAAATAAACCTAAACCTACACTAATAAATAAATAAACTAAAAAAAACTAAACTAAAAATAAAAATAAAATAAAACTAAAATAAAACCTAAAAAAACCTAAAAATAAAATAAAACCTAACTTAAACCTAAAATAAAAAAAATGAAACCTAAACTTAAAAATAAAATAAATAAAACTCACTAAAAGTAAACCTAAACCTAAAAAACAAACAAAATAAAACTAAAACTAAAATAAATAATTATAATAAATAAACTATCTAAATAAACATACAAAATGAAATACATAAAATAAAAAAATAAATAAACTAAAATAAATAAAAATAAACTAATTAAATCTAGACCTTTGCTTAATTTTAAAATACAAATAATTAAAACAAACAAAATAAAATCTAAACATAAACTAAATAAACTAAACTAAAATAAATAACTTAAACCTACCTAAAATATAGTAAGCTAAACCTAAACCTAAACTAAAATAAAATAAATCAAAATAAAATAAAAACCTAAACTAAAATAAATAAAACCTAAAAGAACCTAAAATAAATTTAAACCTAAAACTAAACTAAATAAAACAAAATAAACTAAAAATAAACTAAACCCAAACTAAAAATAAACTAAAATAAACATAAAATAAAACTAAAACCTAAACTTAAATAAAAAAAGAAAATAAACCTAAAATAAAAGATAAACCAAACCTAAAAATAAAATAAAATAAAACTAAATTAAAAAAAATAAACATAAACCTAAAACTAAACCTAAAAAATAAACAAAAATAAATAAACATAAAATAAATAAACAAAATTAGATAAAAGTAAAAAATAAAATAAACTAAATTAAAAAAAATAAACAAAATAAATAAAATAAAATTAAACTAATGGTTTGAATTTTTTTTAAACCATGAACCTAAGCTAGCCCAATCCCACAAATAAACTTAAAAAAAAAAAACATACCATTTTTGCTTGTTTTAAAAATAAACTTAAACTTGGACCAAAATAAGCCAATAAACCTACTATACCTAAAACCCTGACCAGACTTAAAACTAAACCAATGATACCATATCCCTAAATCCTAACCCTACCCTAAAACCATAAACCCTAAACCAAACTCTGAGCCCTTCACACATCCTACAAAATACCCTGACTCTCCTAAACCCTGGGCCCTAAACCCTACCTAAACCCTACTCCTTACTAAAACTGACCACAAAACCCTAACCACTCCTTAAAGACCTGGGCTTTTTACCCTCCCTGACCTGATAAACCCTAGGCATTAACCCTGGGCCCCAAACCCTAAACTATGCTAAAACTGAGACCTTAAAAAGGAAAAAAACTTAAAATAATCTAAAATTTAAAATAGATAAAAAAAACCTAAATAAATTAAAAAATTAAAATAAAATAAAAACATAAACTAAAACCTAAACCCAAACCTAAATAGAAAAAAAAAATGAAACTAAAATAAAATAAATAAAAACCAAAACTAAAGAAAAAAATAAAAAACCTAAATAAAATAAAAACTAAACCTAAAATAAAAATAAAATAATCCTAAAATATGATAACATATAAATTAAATAAATACCTAAGTAAAAATGAAAATAAAAATAAATTTAAATAAAAAAAAATAAAATAAATAAAATAAACTAAATAAACCTAAACTACAAGTTTATTTAACATAAAAAATGAAAAAATCAAAATCAAAATAACAAATAACCCTAAACAAACCCTAAAACCTAAACCCAAAACCTATAACCCTAAACCCTAAACCCTAAAACTAAACCCTAAACTTGAGAAAGAATAAAACCTAAAATAAACAAATAAAATAAACCTAAACTAAACTAAATTAAACTAAACTAAAATAAATAAAACCTAAACCTAAACCTAGAATAACCTAAACTTAAACCTAAACCTAAACTAAATAAAATAAAATAAATAAAAAATAAACATAAACCTAAACTAAAAATTAAAACCTAAAAATAAATCTAAAATCAAAACCTAAAGAAATAAGATAAAAACCTTAACCTAAACCTAAATATAAAAAATAAACCCTAAATTAAAAAAAAAACTCAACTAAAAAATAAACCTAAACCTAAACCTAATCCTAAAAAATAAACTAAAATAAAAAACCATAACTAAAATAAATAAACAAAACTAAATAAAAATAAAAAATAAACCTAAATATAAATAAAAAATAAAATAAACTAAAATAAATTAAAAATAAACTAAATAAATCTAAGCCTACCAGTTTACTTACTTTTAAAATAGATAAATAATTAAAATAAAATAAAATAAAATAAACCTAAACCTAAACTAAATAAATAAAACTTAGACCTAAACCTAATATAATAAACCTAAAACCAAAACTAAATAAATAAAATAAAACTAAAATAAATAAAACCTTAAAAAAAACTAAGCAAAAATAAATGAAACCTAAACCTAAACCCTAAATAAAATAAAACATAAATATAAACCTAAAATAAAAAACTAAAACCTAAACCTAAAAAAAGAAAATACAAACCTAAAATAAAAAAATAAAACCTAAACCTAAAAATAAAATAAAATAAAACTAAACTAAAATAAACCTAAACCTAAACCTAAACCTAAAAAATAAACTAAAATAAATAAACCAAACTAAATAAAAAGAAAAAATAATCCCTAAATAAGAATAAAAAATAAAATAAACTAAAATAAATAAAAAATAAACTAAATAAACCTAAATCTACTAGTTTACTTATTTTTTTTAAAAAAAACCTTAAGCCCTAAGCTAATCCTAAATCTTAAACCCTAAATTCAAAAAATAAACTAAAAAAATACCAAAACCTATGAGTTTACATATTTTAAAAATAAACCTAAACTAAAACCTGAACCCTAAACCTAAAACCTAAACCTAAAACCCTAAAGAAAACCCTAACTCTAAACTATAAAAAAAAACCCTAACCCTAAACCCTAAACTCTAAAGCTACACCCTAAACCCTAAAGAGAAAACCCTAAACCCAAAACCCTAAACCCAAAACCCTAAACCCTAAACCATAAACCTTAAACCCTAAACCCTAAGACCCTTAAACTTTAAAGCCTAAACACTAAACCCTAAACCCTAAGCCTGAACCCTAAATAAAACCAAATAAATAAAATAAATAAAAAACTAAACCTAAATAAATAAAAAATAAATAAAAAATAAATAAAATAAAAAAATTAAATAAATCCTAAACTAAAACCTAAACCTAAACAAGAACCTAAAAATAAAATATATTAACAAGAACCTTACTTCTAGAATGATTTTAGACCTATTAATCTTTGTACTTTCTTTAATAAATTTATTTCTAAAATTCTAATTAGTAGGCTTGATAAATTTCTTCCTAAGATTATTTCTCCTAATCAAACTAGCTTTGTGAAAGGTAGGACTATCTTTTACAACATGTTGCTTATGCAAGAATTAATTCATGACTTAAATGTGAAAACTAGAGGTGGCAATTAACTTTTTAAGCTTGATATTACTAAAGCTTATGACAACATTTCTTGGGATTTTCTTACATCATTCTTTCTTTATTCAGTTTCTCTACTAAATTTATCTCTTTGGTTAACCATATCATTCTTAATGTTTGGTTCTCTTTAGTTATTAATGGTGAAAACTTTGACTTCTTTAAGTCTTCCAAAGGTATTAGACAAAGTGATCCTTTTTCTCCATCACTTTTTATTATTGCTATTGAATATTTGTCTCATTAGCTTAATTTTTTGTTTGAGAAGAATTCTAGCATGTATTTCAGGAATCTTGGTGGTTTGGCTATATCCCACTTAAGTTTTGTTGATTACATCATTATATTTTGTAATGGCTCATTACAATATGTTAAAGAATTGAAGGTCTTTTTGAATAAGTTTCAAAAGGAAAGTGGCCTCTTGGTTAGTACTAAAAAAAGCTATTTTATTCCCTCTGTTTCTATTTCTTCTCATAGAATCAATATAATTAAGGATATTACTAGATTTTCTCATCAATTTCTTCTTATCAAGTATATAGGTTCTCCTTTATACTATGGTCCTAAGAGGTCTCACCTTATTGATGAGGTTAACCAAAATATTCAGAATAAGATTTCTACCCTTGAATTTCATTTTTTATCTTTTGGTGGTAGATTAATTATTACTAAAAGTATTCTTTATTCTCTTCCTTTTATTTCTTAATATTATTCCAACTTCTCTTGTTATTATGCAGATTGAAAGGCTTTTTAATAATATTTTTGGGGGTTCTAGACTTTCGGCCAAAAGGCTTCATTGGGCTTCTTGGTCTAACATGTGTGGTACTTTATTTGAAGGTTATCTTAGCTGTAGGTCCTTGTTGGATTCCACTAATATTTTTTCTTCTAAACTTTGGTGGAATTTTAGGAAGAATGTTAGTCTTTGGGCTAATTTTATGAATTACAGATACTGCAAAGGTAAACATATTTTTTAACTTGTAGCTATAAGCAGGGTGACTTTATTGGTTGGAAACACATTTGTGTTTGTCATATTAATAGTGGCTCCTATTTCCTTTGGTAAGATAATTGGATGGGGGAGACATCTATTGATTCTATGCTTAATACTCACTCTACTTCTTTTTTGAAAGCTAATCATTTTATTTTAAATGGGGATTGGAATCATTCCCTTTTGTTTGACTTTTCCAATATTTCCATTGATTATTAAATTCTTCTAGTAATGGTGATTCTCATTAGAGATAATAAACCCTCTTCACCAGATTTCAAATAACATTATTCCTACCTCTTATTCTATTCTTGTTTGGAGGATTTTTAGAGGTTTTATTGCAGTTGATTCTTTACTTTTGGAGAAAGGTTTTTATCTTCATTCTAAATGCTTGTGTTTTTTTTTTATATTGAGAATGTTAGTCATGTATTTATTAATGGTGCAATTGCCTCTAAAGTTTGGAATTGGTGTGAGGACTTATTCAACCTTAGTTCTTTTAATGGTAATTTAATGCAGCTCCTTAGCTCTGACTTTCTTAATACTATCAAAGGGCATATCAAAATTATTATGAGTGTTACTCTGATTTGGTTTATTTGGCTTGACAGAAATGATGCTAAACATTATAATGTGCCTATGAATCATAAGAGGATTTTTTCTACGACTAAAGAAAAAAATTTTATCTTTACACAAGGCTGGGCTTCTTAGTGGTACTCATTTTAGAGGTTATAAGTTTGTTACTTCTAAATTGGTTATTAAGTCCTTATTGTAACTTGCATCCTTCTTATAAAATCATTTATTGGATTAAGCCAATTAATGGTTGTATTAAAATTAATACGGATTGCTCTGTTGCACTAAATAAGTCTAGCTATGGTGGTATTTTTCGTAATAATCTTGGGAGTATTGTCTTGGCTCGACTCTCTCTACTGTTATTATGGCTGAGCTGATGATTTATCATGCACTTAAGCTTTATTTGGAGAGGAATTTTCTTTCCATTTGGTTAGAATCTGATGCTAAGATGGTTGTTACTAAGATGAACTCTAATCACAAGGGTAATGCTAAACTTTTTTATTTACTTAGGAATATTAATATTATTATTTCTAAACTATCTTTTAAGATGACTGATATTTTGAGAGAAGGTAATGCTTGCACTAACTTTTAGCTGGCTTGGGGAGCAATATTTCTAATTTTACTTTATTTTACAATGATAATATTCCAAAGAAATTAAGTGGCCTTTCTAACTTAGATAAAGCTGGTTTGCCTTATGTTAGATTTACTTTTTTTTTTCTCCTTCTATGATGATGGTTGCTATCCCTTGTTCATGGATGACTTTTCTGCTTGGTCAGGTGCATTTTTTAAGGTTCATTGGCAATGATGGCTAAGAGGTTCCTTTTATCTGCTTTTGGTTGGTAGCCTTTTTCTGTGACTGTAACCCTTCTTTTGGAGTTTGGATGCTCACAAAATTTGGTTTCCCCTTTTTTTTATACTGAGCTTGAGTCTTTCTTTCACTTTCCCTCCCTTCCTCTTCTTTTATTTCTTGATCTTTCTTTTTATTTCCTTTCTGCAGGGATTTCTTCTTTTCTTTGCAGGTGTTGACTTCTACTTGTGGCTTCTACTGCCCTCCCTCTCCTGATGTTCTCTTTGTGGTCTTTGGCTACTTTTTTTTCTTTTGTTTTGTTGCCCATTTTCTTTGGTTTTTTTCTTTTTCTTGCTTCTGGTTGTAATAGTTTGGGGATTCTTTTCTCTAGGTTGATTGTAACTCCTGAAGCATTAGTTTTGATATTTTCCCTTATTAAGGACTTTTGTAATCCTTCTTTATGGAAATAAAATTTCTCCCCTCTATGGGTTTTATCCAAAAACTACCTTAAACCCTAAAACCTACAACCCTTAACCCTAAACCTTAAACCCTAAACTCTAAACCCTAAGCTAACCTTTAACCCTAAACCTTAAATAAAGATGTCATTAGGAGTAGGTCTAAGGAATGACCTAATCCTAACATAGTTATGGTAGCTAAAGAAAATGTCTTCAAGAGACTTTCTCTTAATTATTATAGATTTGAATATGCTAAACCGTAACCCTAAATCATATTATAATACCATATGTTATTGTGTAATGTATCATCATATATTTGTAGTTATGTCTTTTGGATGTTATAAGATGTTTGAAATGTTTTAGTATATTATGGTATTGTACCCAATAGTTTTATATTAATTAAATCCTAAAATATTGATTTAATAAATCGATGATGAAATTTGTTAAATTTGAAGTGGGAATTAGGTTGTAGTACCAAAGGTGTGCTACACTACTTGTAGTCTAAAAAAGTAAGATTTTATGTTCAAAATAAATATTATATGTTGTAGCATAGTATAGCATCATCACATATCATAATATATTATTCTATGAATTTTTAATTCTTTTAGTATTTTAAAATTATTCAGTCAAGCCTACACTAGCATTATTTATAGAAATGTTGATTTAGACTTTAAAATGGTGGAATTTGACCAAATTTATAATTGGTAGAGCATGACATCATAATATATTGTTTCAATTTAAAATTTGTAAGTGCAATGACTAAAATATATTTATTTTTATTATTTTGACTAATTTTATGATTTTTTATTTGAAGCAATCCCTAGTGATGTGATATGCAATATAATATAATATAGTATGTTATAGTGTATTATAATATAGGATGCCATAACATAGTGTAGCATCATGCATTATATCATACTATTGTGCATTGCTACTAGTTATTTAGCATATTTTAGTTTGTTATAGTATGATGTGGTAGATTTTGTACTAGTATAATTCATAAAAATATTGATTTATAGGCTAAGATGATGGGGTTTGGCCAAATTTATGGTAAGATTTAGCGAACATCATTGGGGGTGTGCTATGGTGTGTCATTTAATCAAAAGAAAGGAATTTTGCATCCAAAATAAATGTTCATTTTTCAACCAAATTTTATAAATTTTTTACTTAAAGTGATTTATTTAAAGGTTAAGATAATATATTATATGAAAGCATATTAAAATATAATGTACATAACAATATAACTTCACATATATATGAATGTGGCGGTGTGTTACTAAATGTTATTTTACATTTTAGTATGTTTTACTTTTGTTATAATACATTGGGTAAAACTCACAAAAATGTTAATTTGAAGGTTGAGATGGAAGAATTTGGCCAAATTCACATCACACACCAAGAAGCAACACAAAAAATATGCTATTTTGTACCATTTCTAATAGAAAGATAATAATTTTACATCCAAAATGAATATTATTCATATTTTGAGAAATTTAATTATTTGTTCCTTTTAGGTGATTCTAATGAGGTGTAATGTTAGACAATATATTATTTTATATTAAATTATAATATAACATCACATATTGTAATATAATATAGTGTGTTAATTCCCACTATAATATGTTTAGCATGATATTGTATAGTTAGTTTGAGCTTGCACCATCAAAAATCACAAAATGTTGATAACAATGTTAAGATGATGTAATTTGAACAAATACATTGTTAGGATTTTGGTTGAAGTATTAAAGGTGTGCATAAGAGAAGAAATAAGATTTGATGAGAATTCCATGTCAAGGACCTAGAGGAAGTGTGAGGGGTCTATATCAAGGGCATAGAAGAAGAAAATCTGTTGGGGATAAGGTTTGAATTTGATTTGATTATATGTTTTATTAAAGAAGATCTGCTGAGGATAAGAATCTATAATCCATAATGGATTAAGATTGAATCGGCTTTGATTTTTTTTATTTTAATTGATGTCGAGGCACATCTACTAGAGATATGGGCTCAAGTCTACTAGGGATTGGGTATATGAACCTTCCACTAGGGAAGAAGGTTCAAGCTATCTATTGGGGATTGAGATTTGAGTTTGATTTCATAGATTTGTTTGGCGATGTATCCATTGGGAATAAGTGTTTGGTTCAATTTTTATGATTTAGCCTCTACAGGGCAAGTTAGTTTAATTTGGCTCTACTTGTGAGGTTGGTTTTGAATTTGATTTATTTTCTTGGCTTATTTATATTTGATTTAGGGCTCCAATGGGTGTGATTTAACTCCACTAGAGAAAATTAGATCGGGTTTAATTTAATCTATGTTAATTTATGGAGCTTGTCAGTGTGCGATGGACCCACTAAGAAGGGGCATATCAGCCTTGACCTACCTCAGGTTTACAAATCCAAATGGATAGTCTATCAGATGTGGGATATAGCTAGCCAACCTAAGGGGTTGCCTTTCGGTGTGCAATGATTGTTCTAGGAAGAAGGCGTAGCAAACTTAAATCTTCCAAAGCAAGGAACAACTGTTGAGGTGACCTATTGGATGCACAACAAATCAAACTTGACCAGGGCGAGTATTGAGTGAATGCTATTGGGGATTATGTCAACTGAAAAGTAGTCAAGATTAATTTTATCTTAATTTCATGTCATTTGATATGGTTTGTTTGGTTAAGTTTGATTGTGAATTTAGGGAATAACCATTAGAGATGTGAGGTCGATCAAATTTGATAGATTTAATTTATGGACCATGTCGGTGTGCGATGGACCCACTGAGAAGGGGCTATATCGGACTTGTCCTATCTCAGATTTACAAATCCAAAGGGATAGTCTACTAGCTATGGGGTAGAGCTAGCCAACCTAAGGGGTTTCCTTTCAGTGTGTAACAGCTTTGCTAGGAAGAAGGCTGTGGTGAATAAATTCCTATAGGTAGTTGCCTTCCAATCTGTGGGGAGAAAGAAAAGAAGAGACCTATAGAAATTCATCTTGGTAAGATGCCATGCAAATTCGCAAATGTACTTATTCAGGTGACCAGGTACATCATTAAGGAAATAGTGTACTATCTCAAAAGATAGAAAACACTACCCTTTAATGGATCTAATCACCTCAATAAGAACTTCTAAGGATGATGGGTCTGCATATGTACCAGAGACTCTTCTCCTACTTTACATGAAAAAGTAAAAGGGGTTTATTTTAAATCGAGTTTGTTAAGTTCCCTACAAAGCAAGCCCTATAATTAATTACATCTTAAAGGATGGGATCCCTTAGGAAAACTCGATTAAGGTAAATGATCATGTCTTTGAAGATTTTAATAGAAAGGACTATCAATCGTTTATCTTTGAAGATCAAAATAAGATTGATCAAAAGAAGGATTTATTATCGAAGCCAAAATAAAAGATAAGTAGGAGATTCCCATGATGCTAGGAAACCTAGCGAGCATCTCAGACTATCCTATATTTGGGCTTTACATTTTTGAAATTGATTTAGTTTGTTTAAGTTGAATTTTTCATTAAAATTTTAAGACTTAAGATTCCTTAACATAAGATTAAGGAAATTCCTAAGAGGTGAGAAATTGTGATTTTTAGTTGAATTTTTCATTGAATTTTAAGACTTAAGATTCCTTAACATAAGATTAACGAAATGCCTAAGAGGTGAGAAATTATGCTTATGGCCATCAAAGGGGAGAAGTAGCCTTAAAACCTAAATCTAAGGAGCTGACAAGCACAACCTAAATCAAAGATGAAAAATGGGTAATTTGGTTTGCCTCCACAAGAGAGGACAAACCACCCATGCTTGGACTTACAACCACTCAGGCCCCCCAACTAACTCCTCCTATAATTTTAAATACATGTAGGCAAGTCTTTATGCTTATCCAAGACAGCTAGGTTGTTGTTATTTAGAAAGAGGTTAAGTCGTTAAAGTCACTCCCTAAAGAGACTAGATCATGTAAAGGGACATGCTTCAAATGACCTAAATCCAATGTAATTAAAATTTCATTTTATTTTTATTTTGGACAAATATTTTGACTCGGGATAATAGAATGTTTATGACTAATGCATGATAAAGAAGAATATTGGCCAAAATTAATGAGAACGGAGGAGGTGAGTTTCCCATAGTTCTCAAAGATCAAGTCTTCAAGAGGAAGCCCTCCAATCAAGAGTGAAATAAGATGCATTTGTGTAATGATATTATATAGAAATGCTCATCCATAAGTTGCTAATTCTTTTATCTTGATTTTAAACCTAAGCTTTAGGTGAGGTTATGAGTTTAATTTAATTTGAATTATTAAGTTGGGTAAAAGATTTATTTTTCCCCAAAGATCCTAATCCACATCCGTGCCATACATAAAGCAAGGAAGAAACTAGAAAATCATGCCACTTAATGCAAAAGCTAAAAAAAATCATCAATCAATTTATAAAGCTAATCACAAAAGAATAAATGGCCATTGTGGCGCACCACAAGCCCAAAATATCAAATATGTTCTTATAAAACTTAGATTATAAATGAATTAAATTAAGCAAAGGAATTCATTATTATGGGGTCTTCAAGCTTTATTCTTCTTTCTTCTTTTCTTTCTTCTTTGGTTCCTTCTTTAGATGGTTGGATGATAGATGCTCCAAGGCTTCATATGGTGCATAAGATAGATCTTATGACCAATGCTCATCCTATACCCATAACAAATCATTCCAAAATCCTAATTATACAAATTTTACATGAAAAGGGAAAAGAAATCTAACTAACACCGCAAAACAAAGACTAAAACACACCACACAAATCCCAAGCATGTAGACTTATCACCCCACACATGGGTGACTAAGTCCAGGCCTATGGATTATGCTTAGGGGTATAAAGCATTGCAAGCATAAGCATTTATATTTTATTATGATAGTGCCCCTTTAAGCACAATCCCAAAAAGAATAGTTAGACTACGCCCCTACCATTCATTCTATGAGCATACACCCTAACATCTAGTCTAAAACATATATCATAAAATGAAACATAACATCAAACCATGCACTGACTTAACCTAAGGCTAGAAGTGGTGACTTAGGCTAATGTGTGCTTTGAAGGTGGTATGCTTAGCTATGGCTTTAGGTTCAAATTTTCTAAGTGTGAAGGATATGTTCAACTTAGTGGGAAGGTTTCATTTGGTTATTTAAATATTTTATTTCATTTTATTTCATGTTTAAGTGAAACCTACAATTAATTACTAGGTTATGAAGAGAAAAGAGAAGAGAACTTCTCTTTCCTTCCCTAACCTTAAGTAATTTTCTAAAGTGGGTTCATATTTTAGTTTCATTTAGGTGAATGTTTTGATTACATCTTTTAATCAATCCTAAGTTTAGATAAATCCTAAACAAACCTATTCAAAGACAAAGGCATTTTAAGATTAAATAAAATGAATCAAAATTCACATAACACGCATTACTTCATCTCTTTCCCAACATATATATAACATGCATATGGATGGACCATAAGCATATTTATACATGAAAATGAGAGTATTTAACACACTTTATGATGCATGCTAAGTAATCCATCTATGAAAATTTAGAAGTTGAATATGCATGATCTTTCTTAAGTAGAAAAGGTTTTTCTTATCCAAAATTTCACATACATACATGAAAGTAAGAAAGGCATAAGTGAGTATAGTGCCATTGTTAACCAGAGGTGTAAGGTACAAGACCTACTTAGGGCTACTTAAAGCCTCACAACCTTGGGGTTGTCCAGACTAATATACCACTTTCCTTAAATACAAACATGCATACAAAAGAAATGAAATAGAAAAGGAAGTTACAAAAGTTATTTAATAGATTTATTTTGTTTATAAAATTTATGTATGTAAGTGTAGGTAACCCTGATGGTATATGATGAATATGATATGAAATTAGGTGAGCATTAGGTCCTTTCAAATGAGCCTTATATCTCACAAATTCCTATTCAAACTATACCAACATAGAGAGAAAGGAAACCTATACTAAGCATAAATTTTATAATATTTCAAATGCAAGCTTATAATTAAAGTATAAGTAGCATACTTCAGATTTCATATTTCATTTATAAGTTTTGAAAATAATTTGATTTAGTAGTGATAATAGAATATTTTATTTTAGCTAACACATGCACATTGACAAAGTAAACAATTTCATTTTATATTTTTGTTTAATTTTAAATAATTAGATCCATTTTTATGTATTGATTAGTTAAGGTATGAATTAAGTAACTTAATTAACCCTTACCTAGACCACCTTAGAAGAATTAACTAAATAATTATGAGTCAATGAGATGACATAAAACCCATAAAGAATTTAAATTTGCAATGCACCTAATAATGAAAAGGCTTAATGCAATTTGGTTCACAATTAAAAGTTAATATTAAGCTAAGGAGGTTAGCTTATAATTTCAAAACACCCTTTCATACATTATGAATGGGGTTTTGATTTTCTTAATTGAACTTAGGCTATTAAACCCAAGCATCTACCCAAGGTAGATTAATTAAGTTCTGGAACTTTTAGAATTTTAGAAAATTTATTAAGGGGATAATTAATGAATTAACCATTTATTAAGAGGAGATTAAGGAGAGAAGAGGAGGTTTAGGGAATAGCTTAGAGGAAATGCTCCAAAATTATTCCATAAACCTTCTACTTACTTGATTTGACCTTAATCAACCCCAATCAGAGGGTAAAACCACTGATTATACCTAATTATGCTTAATTACATGAAAAGGGTAATTAAGGAAACCACACAAAATTACTGTAATCAAGCCCTCAATAAATCCTAAGAAAATTAAAGGAGATAGAGGTCATCCCCTAAAACTTACCCGAGAAATTTTGGATTAATCAGGCCTAATCAAAGAGTAATTAGTAAAATACACTTTATAATAAAACCCAAATTGTGAGAAAATCATTTAAAACTCATCAAAATTAATTTTAAAATGTTCTAGGTTTAATTATCTATCCAAAGGATTTTATTTCATATATTTTTTAAATTTTCTATGAAGAGCTATGCATTTTTGAAGATCCATGGATTAATCAAAAATTAATTAAGCATTTTAATTAACCCTAAGTAATCCCTAGCTCACGATGACATACGCAAGAACTTTTACACATCACATGGTAACTTAAATGTCACATCCCAAATGGTGGTGGTAAGCTTAATTCATATCATTCGATCAAAGATCGTAGCGATTCACCCGTAGTTGGATGAGCAAGTTCCCCAAATGCCAGCATCTATCAAGGCCCAAGCTTGATCTAGCATTAAATTAAACCAAAATTAACCCACACCATCTAGAGATAGAGAGCAGCAAATCCAACGGTCAAAATTCAATGAGGTGAAAATTTATTTTACAAAGCTCCACACCACATTGAGTTTAGTGATCAAAAAATTCTATACCTGTGAGGTGATCACTCGAGATCATGAGGTAGCTTCATCTAGTGGAGACGAAGCCCTGTTGAAATTCCTAGGCCTTGGGATTGAGTGGCTTGCTCTATGGACCAACACCACTTGCAGATCATTACAGCATCATTCCAATTGCTCCTCTCCTTGCTATGGGAACTCCAACGGAAGCTTGAGTGAGCTCGGATTAGTCCTTAGAAGAAGTGTGTAGGAGGAATTGGGAGACAATCAAGTGTAAAAGAAGTTTGCAATTCACTATACCTCCCCTATTTTTCATAATTCAAAAAGAAATTGAAGAGCTCTGGAGGCTTAGATCAATCCCAATGGATCCTCTAGCTTCCTATTCTTTAATTGACCTTGAGTGTGTAAAATAGAAGTGAATTAGAGGAGTATATCTCCCTGAAGGATCGGACAATAATGGTCTTGATATTTTGATCTAATTGGTGAGATTAGGTGGCTTATTTGATCTATTTTGAGTGTGCACATGGTTTTGATCCAAGGAATGGATTGCCAACTTCCCATGTGCTGAATTTGATCTTTGAAATTTTAATTTTAAGCTAGGGTCAGGGTTTGATCTAGGGACCAAATGACCCAAACCCATTGTGGAGTGCACCACTCATCATTAAGTCCCCTTGAGCTTTAGGAAAGCCAAGTGATTGTGAAGAGGGTATGACCAAATTAACTGGGTTAGGCCAAAATTTGTTCTATGACCTAGGTCATCATTTTGCTATTTTCCACTTTGGACATGTTGAGTATGTGGAGAAACCAGTTGACCAAGTTCCATTGGATTTAATCAATTTGATAAGGTTTGGCATGCTGACCCATTTAGTCAAAATGGGTGTCAACCGGCAGAAAGTTGACTAATAGTCAAATTGGGTCAAACCAAGGGTTGGGTCAAGTTCATAGTGACCATTTGAAATGTTTTGGTGCCTGATTCAATTTGGTTATATTGTTTGGCTCATATGATTCTCTCACTTTAGGTCAATCATGGGTCAAGTTGACTAATTTGACCCATTCTATTTGAGGTAGGTCAAGGGTAGTTTTAGGTTAGGTTAGTCATATGGAGTGGGTTGTTATCTTTATTTCCAATCAATTTGGGTTAAGTTCAATTTTGCCTCAACATGACGCCTTTATGTCATATTCGGTCTAAAGTCAATTGGGCCTGGTTAGGTCTAGTTGGCCAATTGAGGCTTTGGTTAAGTTCCACAATTGATTTTGGATGGACTTGACTCATTGGTTCCAATTAATTTGGCTGAGATCAAGTTTTGATAGGTTTAGGTTTTATTTTTTATTTTTAGGTTTGTATTTTCTTTTTTTAGGTTTAGGTTTTAGTTTTTTATTTTAGGTTTATATTTATGTTTTATTTTATTTAGGGTTTAGGTTTAGGTTTCATTTATTTTTTATTTATTTTAGTTTATTTTATTTTATTTAGTTTAGGTTTTGGTTTAGGTTTAGCTTATATTAGGTTTTTATTTATTTTATTCTTCACGTTTAGATTTTATTTTTTATTTTTAGGTTTAGGTTTAGATTTTTATTTTAGTTTTTTAGCTTTAGGATTTAGGTTTTTATTTTTGGTTTATTTTTAGGTTTTATTTTTAAGTTTAGGTTTATATTTATTTTTAATTTATTTTATTATATTTACTTTAGGTTTAGTTTATTTTAGGTTTAGGTTTATGTTTTATTAATTTTAATTTAGTTTATTTTAGCTTAGGTTTAAGTTTATTTTATTTTATTTATTTTAGGTTTAGTTTTTTTTAGTTTATGGTTTAGGTTTTATTTTTTATTTACTTTTAAGTTTTATTTTAGGTATATTTTTTAGGTTTAGGTTTTTATTTAGTTTTTTTTCTATTTTATTTTAGGTTTATTTTATTTTTATTTTACATTTAGTTTTTATTTTATATAGGTTTTCTATTTTGAATTATTTGACTTTTTTAGTTTAGGTTTTATTTATTTTATTTTGTTTAATTTTATTTTAATATATTTTATTTTAGGTTCTTGTTTTAGGTTTAGGTTTTAGTTTAAGATTAATTTAATTTTTTTATTTTATTTATTTTTTATTTATTTAGGTTTAGGTTTTTTTATTTATTTTATTTATTTGGTTTTATTTAGTTTAGGTTTAGGTTTTTAGCTTTTTAATGTTTAGGGTTTGGGGTTACGGGTTCAAGGTTGTAGGCTTTAGGGTTTATGATTTAAGGTTTAGGGTTTAGGGTTAAAGATTTTAGGACTTAGGGTTTAGGATTTAGGGTTTAGGGTTTAGGGTTGTAGGTTTAGGATTTGAGGTTTTAGGGTTAATTTTAGGGTTTAGGGTTTATGGTTAGAATTTTTTTTAAATTTTCTTTATTATATTTTTATAATTTTAAATTGAGTAAACATGTTTTAGGTTTATTTAGTTTATTTTTATTTATTTAAGTTTATTTTTTTATTTATATTTAGATTTATTTTATTTTATTTTTATTTAAGTTTTTATTTAGTTTTTATTTTATTTTATTTTAAGTTTATTTTATTTTAAGTTAATTTTATTTTTATTTTAGGTTTAGTTTTTATATTATTTTGGTTTTCTATTTTTTACTTTAGTTTAGGTTTTTATTTATTTTATTTAGTTTATTTTTAGTTTTAAATATTTTCTTTTTTTGGATTAGATTTAGGTTTAGTTTTATTTTTTTTCTTTCCTTTTATTTATCTATCTTTTAGGTTTTATTAATTTTATTTTAGGTTTTAGCTTTTTAAGATATGGGTTGTTTAGATTGGGTTTAGGTACCAAGATTTAGTGGTTAGTAGGAACCAGGGTTTAAGGTATGGATGGTTTAGAGTTTAGATTTTGTGGTTTTAGGTTTAGGTTTAGGGTTTGGGTGGGTTGCAGTAGGGTTAAGTTTAGAGTTTATGATTTAGGGTTTTAACTCAATGTTTAGGTTTGTGGTAGAGTTAGTTATGATTTAGTCAAGGTTTTAATATTTATTTATTTAAGTATTGTTTAGTTTAGGATTTAGTGTTTAGGTAGGTCATGCTGGAAGGGTTTAGGGTTTATGGTTTAGAATAGTGGTTTTAAGGTTTAAGTTTTTTTTAATTAAGAAAACCAATATGTTTAGGTTTATTAAGTTTATTTAGTTTATTTTTTATTTATTTTAGTTTATTATCTTTTTATTTCTATTTAGTTATATTATTTATTTTTATTTAATTTATTTAATTTATTTTATTTTAGGTTGTTTATTTTAGTTTATTTTTTTTTAGGTATAAGTTTATTTTAATTTATTTTATTTTATTTACTAGGTGTGTTTATTTTATTTTTTAGGTATTTTATTTATTTTAGTTTACTTTATTTTAGTTTGGTTTAGGTGTATTTTATTTTGTTTATTTTAGGTTTAGTTATTTTTAGTTTATGGTTTAGGTTTTTTATTTATTTATTTTTTAGTTTTATTTTAGGTTTATTTTTTTAGGTTTTTGCTTTATTTTTTCCTTAAGTTTTATTTTATGTTTTATTTTGTAAGTTCATTTTATTTAGTTTTATTTTATTTTATTTTAGGTTTATTTTATTTTATTTTACGTTTAGTTTTATTTTAATTAGGTTATTATTTTGAAGTTTATTTTATCTTTAGTTTAGTTTAGGTTTTATGTATTTTATTTTAGATTTGTTTTATATTTTGTAATATTTTGATTTTAGGTCAACTGATCTAGTTTGTTTCAGCCTTTAAGCTTTTATTTTAAATTTTTTATTTTCATTTAGGTTTATTTTCTTCACATTTGCCTTTTGTAATTATTTAGCTCTAGTTTCTTAGTTTAGGTTTAGGTTTTTGGTTTTAGGGTTTAGGGTTATGGTATATTTAGGGTTTAGGTTTGTAGGATTTGGTTTAGGGTTAGCATTTAGGGTTTAGGGTTTAGGTTTAGGGTTTAGGGTTTAGGGTTGTAGGTTTAGGGTTTAGGTTTAGGTTTAGATTAGTTTTAATGATTTAGGTTTATTTGGTTTTTTATATTTTGATTTTTTGATTTTTTGATTTTTTGATTTTTTTTAAATTATGTAATTTGGTTGGTTTAAGTTTATTTAGTTTATTTTTTACTTATTTTAGTTTATTTTATTTTTTATTTTTATTTAAGTTTACTTTTATTAATATTTTTATTCAACTTTTATTTAATTTTTATTTTAATTTATTTTAGGTTTTTTTAGGTTTAATATTTATTTTATTTAGGTTTTCTATTTCTTTAGTTTAGTTTAAGTTTTTATTTATTTTATTTTAGTTTAATTTTTAATTTTTATTTCATTTTCTTTATAGGTTTATGTTTAGGTTTAGGTTTTAGTTTATGTTTTTATTTTCTTTTACTTTTGTTATTATATTTTGGTTTAAATTTTGTTATTTATTTAATTTTTTTGGTTTTATTGAGTTTAGGTTTAGGTTTTTAGCTTTTTAGGGTTTAAGGTTTAGAGTTTAGGGTTAGTTTAGGGTTTAGAGTTTACGGTTTAGGGTTATAAGTTTGGGGTTGTAGGTTTATAGTTTAGGGTTTAGGGTTTAGGGTTAGTTTAAAGTTTAGGGCTTTTTAAGGATTAGGGCTTTTTTTAAAATTAACCGATTTTGGTTTATTTAATTTATTTTATTTTTAATTTTTTGGTTGATTTTATTATTTATTAGTTTATTTATTTTATGTTTATTTATTTTATAAGTTTTTATTTTAGTTTATTTTTAGGTTTAAGTTTAGGTTTATGTTTTTTTAGCTTAGTTTTATTTTATTTAATTTTAAGTTTAGGTTTTATTTTTTTTTAGGTTTAGGTTTAAGTTTTATTTTATTTTTTTAGGTTTTAGGTTTTATTTTTTTTTATTTTAAGATTTATTTTAGTTTATGTTTTGTTTATTTTAGATTGTTTATTTTATTTAATTTAGGTTTAGGTTTAGGTTTAGGTTTTATTTATTTTAGTTTAGTTTATTTTAATTTAGGTTTAATTTTATTTTATTTTTAATTTAGTTTAGTTTTTAGTTTAGGGTTTAGGTTTTATTTTTTATTTATTTTTATGTTTTATTTTTAGGTTTATGTTTAGGTTTAGGTTTTTTTTTAGTTTTTTATTTTATTTTATTTAGGTTTATTTTATTTTTTATTTTACATTTAGGTTTTATTATATTTATGCTTTTTATTTTTAAGTTTATTTTATTTTTTAGTTTAGTTTTGGTTTTTATTTACTGTATTTTAGTTTAATTTTTATTTTATTTTATTTTTAGGTTTAGGTTTTAGTGTGGATTTAGGGTTTTAAGGTTCTATGGTTTAGGGTTTAGGTTTTTGGTTTAGGGTTTGGGTTTTAGGTTTTGGGTTTAGGTTTCAGTTTAGGGTTTAGGGTTTATGGTTTTTTTTTTTGAACAAAGAATAAATTCAGAGTCAACATTTCTTCTTTTTGATTTCGTCAACCAAGTAACACACCAAGTTTTCTAAGAGACAAGATGACATACACAAAAAATAGACGCATAGAGCAAATTAAAACCCAAGATAACTAGAAATGTCTACTATAATGACACAATTTCATAAGCGATCGATCTAGGTTTCTCGCCCAGATCCCATCGAACCTCCCTGAGTAGCGGATCCACCATCATATCCCTAATCTCTCTGTCCGTAACCAGCATGGCTATAACCTCCGTTGTTCCTCCCACCTCCATAACTACCACTGCTCTGACCACCACCTCCGTGCCCATGAGCACCTCCAAATCCTCCACCACCACTGTGATAACCGCCGCATCCGCCTTTGTCTCCACCGCAGATCTAGACAAAGCTTGTTTGATGGTGATGCCCACAAGGTTCTGCCCATTCTTAGGGTTTAGGTTTAGGTTTATTTGGTTTTAAGGTTTAGGTTTATTTTTTAATTTATTTAGTTACTTTAGGTTTAAGGTTTAGGGTTTAGGGTTTAGGGTTAAGGTTTAAGTTTTAGGGTTTAGGGTTTAGGGTTTATGCTTTTAGGGTTTAGGGTTTAAGGTTAGGGTTTAGGGTTTAGGGTTTAGGCTTTTTTAGGGTTAGGGTTTAGTGTTTAGGGTTTAGAGTTTAGGATTTAGTGTTTATGGGTTTTTTTCAATTAAGTAAATTAGTAAGTTTAAGTTTATTCAGTTTATTTAGTTTATTTTTTTATTTTTATTTATGTTCATTTTTTATTTTTATTTAGTTCAGTTTATTTATTTTAGTTTAGAATTTTTATTTTAGTTTATTTTCTAAGTTTAGGTAAATTTTTTTGTTTAGTTTTATTTTTATTTTATTTTTTAGGTTTAGGTTTTATTTTTTATTTTTAGGTTTATGTTTAATTTTTTTATTTTTATTAGTTTTTGGTTTTAATTTTAGGTTTATTTTTAGGTTTAATTTTTAATTTAGGTTTTTGTTTATTTTTATTTTTATTTTATTTTATTTTATTTAGTTTAAGTTTAGGTGTAGGTTTAGTTTACTTTAGGTTTCAGTTTTGGTTGTATTTATTTTGGTTTAGTTTATTTTAGTTTAGGTTTAGGTTTATTTTATTTTTATTTTAGGTTTAGGTTTATGTATTTTTTTTAGTTTAGGGGTTAGGTTTTATTTTTTTTATTTTTATTAGGTTTTATTTTAGGTTTATTTTTTTAGGTTTAGGTTTTTATTTAGTTTTTATTTTATTTTATTTTAAGTTTATTTTATTTTTATTTTAGGTTTAGTTTTTATTTTATTTAGGTTTTTTATTATTTTGTTTAGTTTAGGTTTTATTTATTATATTTTAGTTTAGTTTTATTATTTATTTTATTTTCTTTTAGGTTTAGGTTTAGGTTTAGGTTTAGGTTTTAGTTTTAGTTTTATTTTATTTTATTTATTTTATTTGGTTTAGGTTTTGTTTATTTATTTTTTTGGTTTTATTTAGTTTAGGTATTTAGCTTTTTAGGGTTTAAGGTTATTTTATGGTTTAGGGTTTAGGGTTTAGGGTTTAGGTTTTTAGGTTTAGGGTTTAGGTTTTAGGGTTTTAAGGCTTAGGGTTTAAGGTTTAGGGTTTAGGGTTTTTAAGGTTTAGGATTTAGCATTTAGGGTTTAGGTTTTAGGTTTATGGTTCATGTTTTAGTTTAGTGTTTAGGGTTTTTGGTTTTTTTAATAGAGAACAAATTCATATTCAACATTTCTTATTTTTGATTTCATCAGCCAAGTAAACCAAGTTTTCTAAGACATAAGCGATGACATATATAAAATATGAGCACACATTGAGCAAATGAAAAACCCTAGGTAACTAGAATTGTCTCTACAATAAAGACACAGTTCCATAAGTAGCAGATTAGATCAGCCGTTCTTCAATTTCTCTAGTTCCCATTCGAACGACCCTGACCTCTCGAGTAGCCGGATCCACCGTCATATCCCCGATCTCTCCCTATGCCACCACCATGGCTGTAACCTCCATTGCTCCTCCCCCTTTCATATCCGACACTACTCCGACCACCACCTCCATATCCATGAGCACCTCTAGATCCCCCACCACCACTGTGATAACTGCCGCCTCTGCCTTCACCTCCACCGCCAGATCTAAACTGAGCCTGGTTGATAGTGATGTTCTTGCCATCAATGTTCTACCCATTCTTAGGGTTTTTGGTTTAGGTTTAGGTTTATTAGGTTTTAGGTTTTAGGTTTATTTTCTAATTTATTTAGTTTCTTTAGGTTTAGGTTTAGGGTTTGAGGTTTAGGGTTTAGGGTTTTAGGGTTTAGGTTTTTAAGTTTTATGCTTTTAGGGTTTAGGGTTTAGGGGGTTTAGGCTTTAGTGTTTAGCTTTAGGGTTCTTAATTTTTAGCATTTATGGTTTTTAGGGTTTGTTGTGGTCAGGGTTTATTCAATGAGAGTTTAGGTTTGTGGAGGTTTTGGTTTAGGGTTTAGGTTTTATGGTTTAGGGTTTAGGGTTTATGGCATAGGGTTTTGGGGGGTTTAGGTTTAGGGTTTGAGTTTAGGTTTAGGTGGGTAGAGGCTCAGTGGTAGGGTTTATAGGCTCAGGGTTTAGAGTGGTGGGTAGGGTAGGGTGCAGATTTAGGGAGGATTTAGGGTTAGTTTAGGGTTTAGGGTTTAGGTTAGTTTTATTTTATATTTAAATTAGCAATGAGGTTTAGTTTATTTAATTTATTTTATTTATTTTAGTTTATTTTATTTTATTAATGTTTAGGTTTATTTTATTTTATTTAGTTTAGTTTATTTATTCATGTTTATTTATTTTAGTTTATTTTTTAGGTTTAGGTTTAGATTTATGTATTTTTATTAGTTTAGTACTTATGTTATTTTAGGTTGAGGCTTTATTTTTAATTTTTAGCATTTGGTTTTGATTTTTATTTTATTTTTTTAGGTTTAAGTTTTAGGTTTTTATTTTAGGTTTATTTTTGGTTTTATTTTTTGTTTAGGTTTATGTTTATTTTCAGTTTATTTTACTTTATTTAGTTTAGGTTTAGGTTTAGTTTATTTTAGGTTCAGGTTTAGGTTTTATCTATTTTAGTATAGTTTATTTTAGTTTAGCCTTAAATTTATTTTACTTTTATTTTAGGTTTAGTTTTTTATCATGGGTTTATGTTTTATTTTTAGGTATATTTTTTAGGTTTAGGTTTTTATTTTATTTTATTTTAGGTTTATTTTATTTTTATTTTATGTTTAGTTTTTATTTTATTTCAGTTTTTTATTTTTTTAGTTTAGTTTATGTTTTTATTTATTTTATTATAGTATAGTTTTTATTTTTTATTTTTTTAGGTTTAGGTTTAGGTTTTAGTTTTAATTTAATTAATTAATTATTTTATTTTATTTTTATGTTTTATTTAGTTTATGTTTAGGTTTTAAGGTTTAGGGATTTTATAGGGAAATTAGGGGAATTTTATTGCCACAAAGAAAAAGTACGAAGTCCTTAGAGGGGGTAAATCTCTAACCTAATGCTCAAAGAGCTACAATAAGTCCCAAAAGAGATAAACCCCTAACTATTACAATAATATAAGAAAAAATTAAAGGAAAAGCAAAACCAAATCAAGAACAACCGATCCATATCAAGAACATCCATTTAGTCCTTTCGATACCTGCAAGATTCTTCCAACCTATAAATGAAATATGCAACGTACTAATGAAAGGATGAGTATAATTAAGCAAGCATAAAGAGTATGATCAAAGAAAAGGAGCAAAGTAAAGAAAAGGCTCAGCTCGACAATCATTCAGTGGAGCAACACTATATGTAAGCATCCAAACTCAAGAAGGATTACAATTACATATAGTGCTACAAAAAAAGAAGATAGAGTGAAACATCAAGGCCATTATTGCCAGCATACCTCTTGTAGCCCATCATCCCAAGTTCATCATCTTGGAAGGCTACAAACTCTTCCAAGTAGCAGACATAATAGCCAACCACAAAGCCAGCAAAATAAATAAGCCCAATAAGGTAGAAAGTCAACCAACCATCAAGGACAACAACAGTATAGTAGGAACACCACCAAAGCCACCACCAAAGAGGAATAATAACATGAAAGGGAGCAAGCATCATGACCTTAACAACACAAACTAGAAAAAACCAAGACCAAAACAAAAAAAGCATAAGAGCTCATGTCCTCCACAAGCAAACAGAGGCAAGCAAGATCCACCCAAACCACAAAAGGGAAGTCCAAACAAGAGGAGAACCATAGTAAGAGGGCCAACCAAAGATGTCACTAAGAAAGAAAGAGGCCAAAAAAACAACCATCCAACCAACCAAACAACCAAAACATCCAACAAACCCACCAACAACATCATAGCTACTAATCACGATAGTAGAAAATCCAATGAAAAGACCAACATCATCCATCATGCCAAAACCACCCAAGATTATTAAGAAAAGTGTAGAAGCAAAAGAAACAAACCCAAACTAGCAAAACTAACAACCAAAACCTAATTCAAAAAAAAAAGAAAAAATAACAATCAATAAATAACCTCCACCTTGCCAAATCCAATTCAAAATTAGACCACCAACAACCCTCTGATCTGCCACCAACAGAAGCGTATAAACTAGCCAACCAACCTGCATACCAACATAGCCAACCCACCCACCCACCCACCATAGCAAGAGAAATCCAACTTAGTTAAGGAAGCAACCAGCCCAGAGATATGGCAAACCCCAAATAGAAAATAGCAGGCAAAGCCACCACCGAAATGAAAGTCAGCAAAAATAACCAAGAAACAATAATCATCCAGCCAGGAAAATAGCAGCCACCATGCTGACTAAATCAAAATAACCTAAGCAGAAAAAATAGGAACCACCAGGTAGCAACCCTTAGGCTAACCCAAAATAAGCAAATGGCCGCAACCCAAAGAGGGTTTAACAAAGCGGAACCAAAAGCAATGGCTCATTAAAAATCAACAGAAAAAACCAAACCAAGAAACTTATAATCTGAGATAAGGTAATCCAGTATTATCCAGATTTATCAAACCTCCTAAAAGTTTAGGCATATTTTGATTGTAAAATATAGTGAAATCAGTTTAGTTGGCACCTAAAGTAGCCAAGAAATCAACAAAAGCATTACCTTCATGAAGGATATGGGAAAGTTTATAACAAACTTTAGAAAGAAGATTTTTAGAATGATTGAGAAGATAAAACAAATTAGCATTTCATATTCTATTAGAGTTTAGCATGTCAAAAAGAAAGAGCGCATCAACTTCAATCCAGATGTTGAGGAAACTTTTATTCAAATAAATTTCAATAGCTTTATTGACAACCATAAGCTCAGTATAGATAACAGAACATTCTTTGAGAGGATAAGCAAAAACTTAAATGACATTACCTCTAGAATTCCTAAGAATACCACCACAGCCATATTTACTAGGAGCAATAGAACCATTAGTATTCACTTTAATCAAATTTTCTTTTGGGTTTGATCCAATTGATAATCCTAGCTCTTTTGTAAGAGTCAACATCAGGCAGAATGATACCCAATTTTTTAGCCACAAACTTATTGCCTCTAAAATGAACGATACTAATAAGATTGACATTAAATAGAGCTTGAATTTTTTCTTTTGTTCTAGCGGGATCCTTTTATGGCTTATAGGAATACCATGATATTTAGCATTTTTTTGTCCATCCAGATGAACCAGATAAGGGTAATAGCAACTAGAACTTTGATATAACCTTTCACATTTTTTTGGAAATAGATTTAAAGAAGTTCATATATGGAAAGATTTCCATGAAAGTAGTTGGTATTAAATAAATCATCTTACCATAACCATAATTTAGAAGCAATAGCACCATTGACAAAGACATGATTAACATTTTCAATATGAAAGCAACAATAGCACTTTGAAGGAAAATAAAACCCTTTATTCCAGAGAAAAAAGTCTACATGGATAAAGTTATTCAAAATCCTCCAAGCTAAAATTGAATAATAAATGGGAATGATATTGTTCCAAAGTTTAATGAAAATATTAGAGGAGTTTTGCTTATCTCTAATAAAATTTGGAACCTCTTTAAGAACAAAATCACCATTGTAAGAAAGCATAAAGAGAATTTGGTCTAGTTTGTTAGAAAATAAGGATATTTCTAAAGTTATCTAAAAGAGAAATAGATATAATTCTCAAGTTTGTTTTCATTCCAAGTGTTATTATGCTAAAAGAGTTAACTTTGATAGCAGAAAGTGGGTAGATAAAAGAGATTCAATAGAGCCATTTCCAATACAATTATCTTGCCAAAAGAAAGAAGAGTCAGAATGAATACCATAAGATATTAAGGGTTCAACAACTCATTTAATGAAGCAAATCCTTTTCCAAACCAGAGAGTTAACAAATTTAGAAGCACAGATAAGAGGGTGTTTACCTTGGCAATATTTTTCATCATAAAATTAGCCTAAAGGCTATCATTCTTTCTAAAATTCCACTAGAGCTTATGAGAGAAACCAATAGCTTCAAATGGCAAACCGAGACCACCTTCACCCGGGGACCACAGGATTTATGCCAAGAAGTCCAATGCATTCCTTTAGTCGAATTATTAGATCACCGGAAAGAATTATTAAACAAGCGATCAATTTTGATAAGAGTAGCATTAGTGGGGATAATAGTTTGAATCAAATAAAGAGGCATTGAATTGATAGTGCTTTAAGAATAGTGACCCTGCCACCAAAGGAAAGTAAATGAAATTCCTAGACGGATATTTTATTTAAAATTTTTTGAATTAACACATCAAAAAGATGGGATCATTTTGGACATTTAAAAAGAGGAGCACACAAGTACTTAAGAAGGAGGTGTTGATGCTTAAAGTTAGTGATATGCAGGCTTTGATTAATTTTATTATTGGAGATGCTTGAAGAAGTATTAAAATAGCTTTTGTTATTATTAATAGATAGACCACTTTCCCTACCAAATTTATTTTAAAAAATTTTGAGATTCTTGATATGAATAAAAGGGCAAAATAATGAAATCATCGAAAGCTTAAATGAGAAACAAGAAGACCACCAAGAGTTCTATAATACATACTAGGATTGTTTATGAATAGATCATTAATGGTTTTAGGTAAGTACTTAGCAGCAATAATAAATAAGTCAGGAGATAAAGGATTCCCTTATCTTAGGCCATGGGAAGAAGGAAAGAAGCTCATGGCTTCCCCATTAAGCAAAATAGAAAACCAAGCATTATTAATACAAGTTTTATTAAGAAAGATAAATTTATTAGAAAACCCAAATAAATTCAGAATATGGATAAGGAAATCCCAAGAGATATTTTCAAAAGCTTTGGTAATATCTAATTTGAACAGAATGCTGCCACCTCTAGTCTTACCATCTAAATCATGAATTAATTCTTGAGCAAGCAGAATATTATCAAAAATTGATCTATCTTGAACAAAACCAATTTGGTTTAGAGAGATAATCCTATGAAGAAAGGACTGAGCTTATTGGTTAAAATTTTGGAAATCAGCTTATTGAAGAAGGTGCTAAGACTAATAGGTCTAAAATCACTCCAATAGTCCGGATTATATTTCTTAAGTATGAGATAAATAGAAGTGCAATAAAAATATCTAAGAAAAGGACTACCATTAAAAAAATTTCTTTGAGTTAACTAAAGGAGATGATTAAAATTTAGAACCTCTTTACCATTCTCTTGGTGAGGCAAGGTTCATCTCATACTTAAGAAAATGAACTCTTTGTAAAAAATATATATTTTTTCAAAAAACAATTCAACAACAACAACAACAACAACAACAAGCCTTAATCCCACTAAGTGGGGTCAGCTACATGAATCCTTCATCTCCATTGTGTCCTATTATGTGTCAAATTCTCATCTAATTCAAGTATACTAAGATCATTATTTATACATCTTAACCAAGTCTTTTAGGTCTACCTCTACCTTTCTTAACATAAGGCAAATCTAATACATCTACTCTCCTAATCATCTGACCCGACGCTTTATGTGGCCAAACCATCTAAGGCGACTCTCCTAATCTTATCTACCAGGAGCTACTCCAACTTTTTCCAACATACTCATTTTGCATTCTATCTCTAAGAGTAAAGCCACTCATCCACCTAAGCATCCTCATCTCTAGAACACTTAACTTAGTCTTATGCTTCTCTTATTGGCCAACATTCGCACATAAGTCATTGTAGGTCTTACCACCATCTTATAAAGTTTTCCCTTAAGTTTAAGTGGAAATTTTCTATCACATAATAGGCCAGATGCATTCCTCCACTTCAACCATCCAACTTGAATTCTACTAATAACATCTCCATCTATTTCACCATCATTTTGGACAATAGAGCCTAAATATCTGAATCGCTCACTCTTATTAATGACTTGATCACCTAAAGTCACAACACTATCACTAAAACTTCTACAACTAAAATTACACTCCATATATTCAGTTTTAGATCTACTTAAACTAAAAAACCTTAGACTCTAAAGTTGACCTCCATAATTCAAGTTTGGACTCCTCTAGTCTTATCAACAAGAAGAATGTCATCGAAAAGCATACACCAAGGTACATCTTCTTGTAAATGCCTCGTAAGAACATCCATAACTAAAGTAAAAATATAAGGGCTTAATGTTGATCCTTGATGTAATCCAAATAGGAAAATATTTTGTCAATCCTCCTTGTGTTTGGACACAAGTACTCTAGTATACATATCCTTAATAACTTGAATATAACTAATATTAACTCTTTTCTATTCTAGAACTCTCCAAAGAACATCTCTTGAGACTTTATCATAAGCTTTCTAAATCAATAAATATCATATGTAGATCCTTCTTACTTTCTAGGCTTCTCTATCAACCCTCTTAACAAATGTATAGCATCCATAGTAGATCTACCCGGCATGAAACCAAAATTTTAAACTTCAGATCACATCGTAACCTATGCTCAATTACTCTCTCCCATAATTTTAATGTATGGCACATTAACTTAATTCCTCTATAATTTGCACACTCTTGTGCGCCACCTTTATTCTTAAATATAGGAACTAATAAACTCTTTCTCCACTCATCTAGCATCATTTTAGTCTTTAAAATAACATTAAAAAGATTTGTAAGCCATGAAATTCCTTGATCTCCTAAACATTTCCACACATCTATTGGAATATTATCCACTTTTTTTCCATATTTTATTTTCTTTAAAGCTTCACTAACTTGATTTACTAATAATGATGATAAAAATGAAATTCTCTATTATTTTTTAGGGTATTAAGGTTGCTAAAATCAATCGTACTTTCAGATCCTTCATTGAAAAGTTTATCAAAATATCTCATCCACCTATTTTCAATATCTTTTTCTAAGAAAAGCACTTTATTATTTTCATCCTTAATACCCCGCACTTGAACTATGTCTTTACTTCTCCTCTCTCTTTGCTTGGCTAACTTATACATACATCTTTCACCTTCTTTGGTATCTAATCTATTGTATAAATCACTAAAAGCTAAATTTTTTGCAACATATATTGTTTTCTTAGAATCTCTGTACACTTTATATCTTTCCCAATTCTCAATTTTTACATCTAAACCAAGTTTTATAACAATGCTTCTTATTTTTTATCTTTTCTTGCACACTCTGACTCCACCACCAACTATTCTTATTAAAAGAAGCTTTTCCTTTTGATTCTCCAAGCACATCTTTAGCAACTTGCTTAATTTCACTTGATATTTTTTCCCACATAACGTTAGCATCTTTATGAACACCCCAAATTCTAATATCTTGTAGCTTGCTCTTAAAAATATTTTTATTTGTGTTCTTTAAGTGTCTCCATCTAATCCTAGGACAATAATTTAGTTTATTTTTTATCTTACAACCTTTCATCTTAAAATCTAAAACTAATAGTCGATGTTGGGTACTTAAAATTTCACTTGGTATGACCTTACAATCTTTACAATTTAAACGATCTATTTTTCTTACCAGAAAATAATCAATCTGTGTTTTACTAGATCCATTTTTATAAGTAATAATATGTTCATCTCTTTTCTTAAAAAAAGTATTAACAACTACAAAATCATAAGCTAAAGCAAAATCTAATATAGTCCTACCTTCTTCATTAGTAACTCCAAATCCATAACCACCATGAATACTTTTAAAATCTTTTACTACTCTACCAACATGTCCATTTAAATCTCCTCCAATAAATATTTTTTCTTCAAGAGGTATCATTTGTATTAATCCTTCTAATTCATTCCAAAATTTTTCTTTTTACGCTTACCTCCAAGCCTACTTGAGGAGCATAGACACTTATAACATTGATAATCTTAGTATCAACAATAATCTTTAAAGCTATAATTCTATCTCCACATCTATTAATACTTATAACATTATCCTTCAAACTTTTATCTATAATCACATACACCATTTCTAGTTCTACTTTTACCGAATACCAAAGTTTAAAACCTAAACTATCAATCTCCTTGGCCTTCTCACCAACCCATTTAGTTTCTTGAACACATAAAATATTTATCTTTCTATGACCCATAATATCTATTAATTCCATTAATTTACCTGTAAGAGTACCTATATTCCAATATCCTAAACTAATTCTAGTTTCATGGACTAACTTCTTTGCCCGCATCCATCCAAAATGTGGGAACCCTTGCTTATTTAACACTGCACTCGTATGAGCGTGCTCTAGCACATTTTTCAGTATTCGCCATACAAGGCCGCCTGTGGGACGCCCTAGCATTAACACAATGATTTAAAGGATTCATGTCATGATTATTTCGACAAATTTTACGCTGGCTGTCGACCACCTAACGCAACCCTCCACTTTTTGCATTCGGACTTGGGACCGGCAATGGTAGTGTTGAAATTAAAATTCACATGACAAAAGATCTACATTTAAATATAACCAAACCTCATGAACCAATATCCATGATTGTTGCATGGAGGTTCTTTTCAAAATTTGAAATCAAATAATTTTAAAATCCATTTTCCAAAAGCACATATTTCAAAGTAGTAATCTCCATTTAGCACACCTAAGCTTGTTGAATGAAGATTTTCAAATAAGTTCATTTCATAAAATTGAAATTTCATTTAGCACATCCTACATGTGCTAAGTTGGAATTTCTCTTTTGAAAAGCAACATCACACACAAATATCCCATCTTTGAAAATCAGAAGAAAATATAATTGATTTCCATTTAACATACCTAAATTTGTTAAATGGAAGTCCCCTTATCAAAATCACTAAAAATTAAAACATATTTGAATTCCATTTGACATACCCAAATTTGTTAAATGAGAATTCATTTTTTCAAAATCAAAAGCAAATTGGATTCTACTTAACATACCCACATTTGCTAAATAGAGTTTCCTTTTTAAAATCACAAATAAATCAAACTCACTTGAACTCCATTTGACATACAAAAATTTGTTAAATGATAGTCCTACCTTTCCAAAATTGAAAACAAATTCAACTTTATTTAACATACCACATTTGTTAAATAGAAGTTCTCCTCTTTCAAAATAAAATAAAACAAACTCATCAAACACACTTGATGCCTACTTAACATGCCAAATTTGTTAAGGGTCTCATTTTTCAAAATCATATCAAAATACATTGAACACTCACTTTGCATACCTAAATTTGTTAAGGGTGTCATTTTTCAAAATCAAATCAAAATACATCTAACACATTGGGGTTCACTTAGAATACCTAATTTTGCTAAGTAAGGATCCCATTTTCAAATCGAATTCAACAAATCAAATGCATGTCACACATCATCGCAAATAACAAAAATGCTTTCAAAAATTCTTTTCAAACATGCACTTGAATCTCATTTAGCATACATAAATTTTCTAAGTCAAGATTCCAAAATCAAATCCAAAACAAAGTTAATTGACCCTCCATTTAACATACCCAAATTTGTGAAATGAGGGTCCCAATCATAAAATCAAATTCAAATATGAGCATATGGAAGCATCAATTAAGTGCCTCTCCAAAACATTTGAACCCCATTCAACATACCCAAATTTTTTGAATGTGCGTACTAAAGTTAAATCAAATTCAAAGTCTCTTCTACAAAAAAGAAAAAAGAAAATTCAAAATCTCTATAATATTTCAACCCCATTTAGCATACCTAAATTTGTTAAATGAGGGTTCCAATTCAACAATCAAATCAAGCTAACAATTCAAGTCAACAACATTCAAGCGAAGGTCTAATATGGTTCTCTTTCTAGTAATGCAAAGATTGTAGCCCTCATGACCATCAGTAGAGAGGTTGTAAAAAGAAGCCACATCTTCGTTTGACCTACGATAATTTCCTTAACCAAAGGAGAAAGGCCATAAAAGTTCTATCAAGAGCCAAGAATAAGATCAATAAGGATTTTTTAGTATGCCTTATCCATTCTAGATATGTATGACTCAAATGTTTTGAATCCTAATTCCCAAAAGAAGACAACTCTCAAAATGATAATCACAATAATAATCGTAATCCATAAAATAGCAGTACCGATGTACTTGATGTCTTTAAAGATTCTAACTCGAGTAGAGATACCCCCATTCTAAACTTTCGTGATGTCACTTGTCAAAAATAGAAATAGGAATGTAGTTCTATTTTCATTCCAATTATTATTAAACCAAAAAAATTTAACTTTGATAGCAACAGTAGAGTGTATAGATAAAAGGCAGTGAATAGAGCCGTTGCCAATCCAATTGTATTGCCAAAAAAAAGAAGATATTAAGCACATATAAGAGGGTTACCCAAAGATATTAAAGATTCAACAACCCATTTAATGGAGCAAAGTCTTTTCCAAACCAGAGACTCACCAACTTTGTAAGCATAGATAAGAGGGTGTTTTCCTTGGGAATATTTTTCCATCATAAAATTAGCCCAAAGGCTATCATTCTTTCTAAAATTCTACCATTGTATAAGAGAGAAGGCAGCCATTACTGAACGAATAGGTTTGCAATGAAGTGCACCTTCACCCAAAGGACCAGAGCATTTATGCTAGGATGTCCCATGCATTCTTTTAATAGAATCATTGGATCCCCAAAAAAATTTATTAAGCAAGCGATCAATTTTGATAAGAGTTGAATTATTGGGAATAATAGTTTGAATCAAATAAAAGGGTATAAAATGGAGAGTGCTTTTAGGAAAGTAAATGGAATTCCCAAACAAAAATTTTTTTAAAATTTTTTGAATTAACTCATCAAAAAGATGAGATCATTTTGGACAATTAAATAGAGGAGCACACAATTCCTTAAGAGGTAAGTGTTGATGTTTAAAATTAGTGATATGCCAGATTTGTTTGATTTTAATATTGGAGATACTTGAAGAAATAATAAAATAGCTTTGGTTATCATTGATAGAAAGACCACTTTCTCTACCAAATTTATTTAAAAAAATCTTGAGGTTCTCTATATTTTGAATAAAAGCATTGCAAAAAATAATGAAATAATTTACAAAGTTTAAGTGGGAAATAAGAACACCAGAGTTCTATAGTACATACTAGGATTGTTTAAAAAAAATAACCTCATCGAGCAATACGTAACCGTCAATAGCAATAATAAATAAAGCAAGAGATAAAGGACCCCCTTGTCTTAAACCATTGAAAGAAGGAAAGAAGTCCATAGCTTCCCCATTAAACAAAATAAAAAACCAGACATTATTAATAAAATTAGTAATAAGAAAAGTAAATTTATCAAAAAATCCAAAAAAATTCAAAATATGGAAAAGAAAATCCCAGGAGATATTATCAAAAGCTTTGGTAATATATAATTTCAAAAGAATGTTTCCACCTCTAGTCTTAGCATCTAAGTTATGAATTAATTCTTCGGAAAGTAAAAGGTTATCCGAAATAATTCTACCTTTAACAAAACCAATTTGGTTGAGAGAGATATCTTATGAAGTAAAGGACTAAGCCCGTTGGCAAGAATTTTGGAAATCAACTTATTAAAGAAGGTACAATGACTAATAGGTCTAAAATCACTCCAATAGTCTGGATTATCTTTCTTAAATATGAGAACAATAGAAGTGCTAAAAAATATCTAGGAAAAGAATTACCATTAAAAAGTCAATCACAACCACAATCAAATCATTTTTAATAATAAACCAATAATTTTAAAAAAATTGAGTAGTGAAACCCTCTGGACCAGCAACATAATCTATGCTCATGCTATTAAGAACTTTAAAGCTCTCTTTTTATTAACTAAAGCATGGAAATGCCTAGAATTCTAGTCACCATCTGCAATATGTTTACTAGCAACTTTTTGACACCAATAAGTCTGTCTCTTCCATGTTTCAAAAATTAACAAGTTTATCTTTTACCTCAGTCATTTCTTTAATCTTAGAAGGATCAACCATAATAAAAACCTCAATATCGCAAACCATTTTTTCCATATCTTTGATATTAGTAAAAAGGTTTTTAAAATAATGCTTGTTCCACTGACCCAAATTTCTCTTAAGTATTTTAAGCTTAAACCAAGTCTATTCATCCCTATAATCAAATTATTAGGATGTAAGGCTTTCAATTGTTGGCCACAACATTAAAAAAAAATCAATATGCTAAATTGATATGTTATGAAATCTAAAAGGAGAGAAATTTTTTAATCTATTAGAATTATCTTTAATAGAAACCAAAAGAGGAGCTTGATCAGACAAGGTTCTGCTTAAATGTTCAACATAAGTAATATGCCATTGAGTAATCCAATGAGTATTAAAAAGAATTCGATCTAGCCTTTATCAAAGTCTACAGTTTTTTCAAGTATAATTAGAACCTTTAAAACCAATATCAATCAAAATACAATCAAGGATTATATTAAAAAAATTTTCCATGGAATGAATCTTAGGAGAGCAACCACCATGTCATTCAGAAGTGAATAAAATAGTGTTGAAATCACAACCAATAAACCAAGGTTTATTGACAGAGGTAGCAAAATTCCTCAAATTATCCTAAAGAAGATTTCTTCTAGATCTAAGCCCAAAACACAATAATCACCATAAGAGATTTGAGCATTGACAACTTGTTGAAAATCATCAAGAATAGAAACCTCTACAAAGTTATTCCAAAAGCACCTAATCTATTTCTAACATTAGAAAAAAATTTATTGAAATTAATCATTCTAGCGACATGGTTAATTTTGTTAGCATGAACAAGAGACTATAGAAAAAATAAGTAAAGAAATATTATGTATATGACACAGATTTCTAATACAGTTATGAATAGAGAGGGTATCGATCCCTATAACATTTCAAACAATAAAATTAAACATAAAGAAATAAAAATTGGTTAAGAAAAGGTGAATTTAGAGAGGAGAGGAAGGTCATAGCTGTTCTAGTGTTTCTTGGCAATTTGGGAGGGTAATTTTTAACATTTTTTTCTTTTTTTAGCATGATAAGTTTGGAAACCATTTTTTTCCCATATAATCATCATCAGGAAGATTTAGCAACATGGTCCATAGATTTAGGAGAAATCTCTTCATTAGAAATGAGTTCTCCTTCTTCCAAGACATTATAATTTATTAAATCCAAATGAGCATCAAGAATAGCAAGAGAGGAAGTAGAAACATATTTATTTAAAGGAAAGTGTGAACACCAAGCCCTTTCTTTTCATGATCCAAGCTATTAGACAAAGCCAAATCTTTATGAGAATATAAATCATCCTAAATCTGGAAAATAGAATTAGTTTTTCAACGATTATCATGAGGTATTAAAGCCATATTGCATTGAATTTGAATGTTGCATAACATTATATCCTCATTTATATTCTCAATCAAAGCTTAATTTTCATCCATAAAAGCTAGCAAGGATGCAGGGATTGAATCAGGGAAATAGAATCGTCATCCAAAAGTTTAGAAAAACTATTATTGTTCACATTGGAAGCCTTCAATTGCATAGAAGAAGTAAGATGTAAAATAGCCTTATTAGGAACATTCAAAAATTCTTTTTTTTTTTTGAAGTAGCTTTTTGATATTTAATAGTGATCAGCCTAGGGTTAGGAATAGAAGTTTCCTTAACTGGGATTTCCTTTTTTAAGTGAGGATGAAGAATGAAACATTCAAAATTATCGTGCCAGTGGATTTTACAGTGAGAACAAAAAATAGGGAAATTTTCAAATTCAATTATTTATATATAACTGTAATTTTCAAATCCCAACTAGATTTCTTTGGGGTGTTTCTTGGTAATGTCTAATTAAACAAGGATTCTATCCATTGAAGGATGAGATTTCATAGTTGTTGCCTGATCAGTTTGCAATGGTTGATCAAATAGAGCAACCATTGTAAAAAAGAATTAATGGTTAACAAAATGAATTCGCATATTAGGGAGAGAAATCCAAACTGGAATGACTTTGAATGATTTTGAAGTTGTCAAAGCCAGGTTAGTTGATGCCTTAGTAGGCTCCATAGGATCTTTCAATTTTCCCAAGGAATCATGGGGTAGATGCCAGTCACACTACAATGAAGACACAAAATAGGCCATCGATCATCGATTCAAGAAGGAATATAATGAGAATCATGCAAAATAGTAGGTAAATAATGCGAAAAAAAAAAATGATTGAAAGAAATCAGCATGAGAGGGCTCCAATGTTTTCTTGGGTTTATGGGTTTCAGTTTAGGGTTTAAATTTAGTTTAGGTTTAAGTTTAGGTTTAGGGTTTAGGGTTTAGGTTTAGGTTTATGGTTTAGGTTTAGTTTTGTGGTTTAGGTTTAGGTTTAAGTTTAGATTTAGGTTTAAGGTTATGGGTTTAGGGTTTAGTGTTTAGGGTTTAGGTTTAGGGTTTAGGGCTTATTTAGTTTAGGTTTATGTTTAGGTTTAGGTTTAAACTTTAGAGTTTAGCTTAAGTTTAGGTTTAAGTTTAGGTTTAGGTTTAAGTTTAGGTTAAGTTTAGGAGTTTAAGATTAGGTCAGGTATAGTTTAAAGTTTAAGTTTAGGTTTAGGGGATTTAGGATTAGGGTTTAAATTTATAGTTTAGGATTAGGTTTAGGGTTAGTTTAGGATTATGTTTAGGTTTAGATTAGTATAAGTTTAGTTAGGTTTAGAATAGTTTAGGCTTAGTGTTTAGGTTTAGGTTAGGAGTTTAGGTTTTAGGTTAGTTTAGTTTAGGTTTAAGTTAGTTCATTTATATTTAGGTTTAGGTTTAGGTTAGAGGTTTAAGTTAAGTTTAATTTAAGTTTAAGTTTAGTCAGTTTATTTAGGGTTTAGGGTTTTGGTTTAGGGTTTAGGTTTTATTTTAGGTTTAAGTTTAGGTTTAGGTTTAGGTTTAGAGTTCAGGTTTAGGGTTTAGGTTTAGGGTTTAGGTTTAGGTTTAGGTTTAGGTTTAGGTTTAGGTTTAAGTTTAGGTTTATGTTTAAGTTTAGGTTTGAAGTTTAGGTTTATGTTTAGGTTTATATATTTACATTTAGGTTTAAGTTTAGTTTTAGTTTAGGTTTAGGTTTAAGTTTAGTTTAGTTTTAGTTTATGTCTAGGTTTATTTAGTTTAGGTTTAGGTTTAGGTTTAGGTTTAGGGTCTAGGTTTAAGTTTAGTTTAGGAGTTTAAGTTCATTTATAATTAGGTTTAGGTTTAGGTTTAGGTAGGTTTAGGTTTTAAGTTTTGTGGTTTAAGTTTAGGGTTATATTTTATAGTTTAGGTTAAGGTTTATGGTTTTAGTTTAGGGTTTATAATTTAGAGTTTAAGTTTTAGGGTTTAGGGTTTAGGGTTTAGGGTTTGGGTTTAGTTGTAGTTTTAAGGTTTAGGTTTAGGTTTTAGGTTTAGGTTTATGGTTTAGGGTATAGGTTTAGGTTTATAGTTAGGTTTAGGGTTTAGGGTTTAGGTTGTTTTAGGCTTTAGGGTTTAGTATTTAGGGTTTATGGTTTTTAGCATTTAGGGTTTATGATTTAGGTTTTAAGTTTAGGGTTTAAGATTTTTTTTAATAGAGAACAAATTTATATTCAACATTTCTTCTTTTTGATTTCACCAACCAAGTAGTGCACCAAGTTTTCTAAGACACAAGTGAGGACATAGATAAAAAATGAGCACGCATGGAGAAAATCAAAAACCATAGATAACTAGAATTATCCCTACTATAAAGACAATTTTGTAAGCAACAGATCGGATCAAACGATCTTTAGTTTCTCCAATTCCCATCAGAACCACCACCGCCTCTCGAGCAATGGGATCTGCCATCATGTCCATGATCTATCCATCCTTGACGACCATGGTTATAACATCCATCGCACCTCCAGCTTCCGTAACCACCACTACACCCACCATGACCTCCATATCCAGCAACCTATCCCCCCCCACCACGTGATAACACTACCTCCGCCTTCCTCCCATAACATCTATCTTGAGCCTAGTTGACACTGATGTTCCATCGTCAAGGTTCAACCCATTATTAGGATTTAAGTTTAAGTTTAGGTTTTAGGGTTTAGGTTTATTTTTTTATTTATTTAGTTTCTTTAGGTTTAGGTTTAGGGTTTAAGGCTTAGGGTTTGGGGTGTTTTAGAGTTTGTGGGTTTGGGTTTTAGGGTTTTAGGGTTTGGGTTTGGGGTTGGTTTAGAGCTTTGAGGTTTAGTTTGGTTAGTTTAGTTTTAGGTCTGCTTTTTGGGTTTGGTTTTAGTTTAGGTTTAGTTTTAGTGGGTTTTATTAGATTTAGGGTCAGTGTCAGTTGGTATATTAGGGTCTGGGTTTTGGGTTTAAGATTTGGTGGGTTTAGATTTAGATTTTAGGGTTTGTGTTTTATTTATTTATTTATTTTATTATTTTAAAATTTAGTAAACATAGGTTCAAGTTTATTTATATTATTTTATTTATTTTGGTTTATTTTTATTTTATTTAGGTTTAATTTCATTTTATTTATTTAGATTATTTATTTTAGTTTATTTATTTTATTTTAGTTTAGTTTAATTTTAAGATTAGGTTCGTTTAGGATTATTTTTAAGTTTAGTTTAATTTATATTTTACTTTTTAGGTTTAAGTTTTTATTTTATTTTTAGGTTTATGTTTAGGTTATTATTATATTTTTTCAGTTTAGGTTTTAGGTTTTTATTTTAGGTTTATTTTTAAGTTTTATTTTTTACTTTGGTTTTAGTTTATTTTTAGTTTATTTTATTTTATTTAGATTAGGTTTAGGATTAGGTTTAGTTTATTTTCAGTTTAGGTTTTATTTATTTTATTTTAGTTTAATTTAGTTTAAGTTTAGATTTATTTTACTTTTATTATAGATTTATGTTTATTTTAGTTTAGGGTTTAAGTTTTATTTTTTTATTAATTTTTAGGTTTATTTTCTAGGTTTAGATGTTTATATAGTTTTTATTTTATTTAATTTTAGGTTTATTTTATTTTTATTTTAGGTATAATTTTTATTTTGTTTAGGTTTTTTTATTTTTAATTTTATTTAGGTTTTATTTAGAGTTATATTTTATTTTATTTTATTTTATTTTTTTATGTTTAAGTTTAGGTTTCTTTTTGTTTATTTTATTTTATTTATTTTATTTTATTTTAGTTTAAGTTTTTTATTTATTTTATTTTGGTTTTTTTATTTAGTTTAGGTTTAGGTTTTAGCTTTTAGGTTTTATAGGATTTGGGTTAGTTAGGTTTAGGGCTTAGTTTTAGGGGTTTATAGTTTATGGTTTAGGTTTTAGGTTTAGGGTTCATGTTTTAGTTTAGGGTTTAGGGTTTTTGGGTTTTTTTTATAAAAGAGAATAAATTTAAATTCAATATTTCATGTTTTTGATTTCATCAACCAAGTAAGATGCCAAGTTTTCTAAAATACAAGAGATAATATTGATAAACAATGAGCATGCATAGAGCAAATCAAAATCTGTAGACAACTAAAATCATTTCTGTTATAAAGACATAGTTTGATAAGCAGCAGATCGGATCAGTCGTTCTTCAATTTCTCCAGTTCCCATTAGAACCACCTTGGACTCTTGATTAACGGTATCCATCATCATATCCTGGATCTCTCGCTTTGCCACCATTACGGCTATAACCTCTGTCGTTCCTCCTGCATCCATAACCATCACTACTCTAACCACCACCTCCATATCCATCACCAGGTCTAGATCCCCCACCACCACTGTGACAACTACCGATTATGCCTTCGCCTCCATCGCTAGATCTAGATCGAGTAATTGATGGTGATCCCTACCATCAAGGTTCCAGCATTCTTAGGTTTAGGGTTTATTGGTTTTAGGTTTAGTTTTTTTTTAATTTATTTAGCTCAAGTTTAGGTTTAGGATTTGGTGTTTATGGAGTGTGGTTAGGTGGGTTTGAGTTTAGTGGTTTATGCTTTTAAGGTTTAAGGTTTAGGGTTAGGTTTGTGGTTTGTTTAGGATTTAGGTTTAGAGTCTGGGCTTTAGGTTTAGTGGTGTGGTCTAAGAGCTTAATTTGGTTAATTTAATGTTTGGTAGGTTTAGGGTTGTGTGGTTTTGTGGGTAGTGGTTGGGGTGTGGTTGGATTTAGTGGTTTAGGATTAAGCTCAGCTAGGGTTTAGGGCCTGGGAGGTTTGGGGTTTAGGTAACATTATAGTTTAGGGTTTAGGCATGAGTTGGGTAGGTTTTAAGATTTAGTGGTTTAGGGTTTTATCATTTGGGTTTATACTTTGGGTTTAGGGATTGTTTAAAAAAAACAAAGTTATGTAACCTAGGTTTAGTGTTTATTTATTTATTTATTTTATTTTATTTAATTTTATTTTTATTTAGTTTTATTTATATTAATTTTATTTATTTTACTTAGTTTTTTTTGTTTATTTCTTGGTTTAGTTTTTATTTTATTATTTGGTTTAGGTTTAGGTTTTATTTTATTTTCAGTTTATTTTTAAGTTTTATTTTTTTAGTTTAGCTAGGTTTAATTTTACTTTATTTATTTTTATTTAGTTTAGTTTTAGTTTTTAGTTTATTTTAGGTTTAACTTAGGTTTTTTATTTTAGTTTATTTTATTTTAGTTTAGGTTTATTTTATTTCCTTTATAGGTTTATTTTTTTTAAGTTTAGTGTTTATGTATTATTTTTTATTTATTTTTAGGTTTCTTTTTAGATTTAATTTATAGGTTTACGATTTTATTTAGGTGCTATTTTATTTGACCCAGTTTATTTTATTTTATTTTAGGTTTAGTTTTATTTTACTTGGTTCTTTTATTTTTTTTTAGGTTTATTTTATTTTTTTAGTTTAGGTTATTATTTATTTTATTTTAGTTTAGTTTTTTTTTTTATTTTAGGTTTAGTTGGTTTTAGGTTTTTTTAGTTTATTTTATTTTATTTTATTTAGGTTTAGGATTTGTTTAGGTTTAGGGTTTATGGTCATTTTTAGGGGATTTACTATTTGGGTTTAGTGTTTAGTTTTAGTAGGTTTGTTTAGGGTTTAGGTTTAGTTTAGGGTCTGGGATGTAGGTTTGAGATCAGTGGTGTGGTTTTTTTTTTTAGTTTAGGAGTTTAGGGTTCAGGTGTTTATCTTTTTCCTCTTATTTTTAAAAAAATTAAGTAAGTATGTTTAGGTTTATTTAGTTTACTTTTTATTTATTTTAGTTTATTTCATTTTATTTTATTTATTTATTTTTTTTTATTTTTTTTATTTAATTTAGTTTATTTTATTTATTTTAGATTTTATTTTATTTTATTTTTAGGTTTAGGTTTAGATTCATTTTTGTATTTTAGTTTTATTTTATTATTTTTAGTTTAGGTTTTATGTTTTATTTTAGTTTAGGTTTAGGTTTTATTTAACTTTTTTACGATTAGGTTTTAGGTTTTGATTTTAGGTTTATTTTTAGGTTTAATTTTTTAGTTCAGGGTTTAGGGTTTTTTTAAAAAAAATTAAGTAACTTGGTTGGTTTAAGTTTATTTAATTTATTTAGAATATTTATTATGTATTTTAGATTATCTTATTTTTATTTTTATTTAGGTTTATTTTTATTTTTATTTTATTTAGTTTTGTTTTTTATATTAGGTTTATTTTATTTTAGTTTATGTTTTTTTTTTTTATTTTATTTTAGGTTTAGGTTTAGGTTTAGGTTTTATTTAGTTTCATTTTATTTTATTTTTTAGCTTTAAGTTTCATTTTTTATTATTAGGTAAAGGTTTAGGTTTTTATTTTATTTTTTTAAGTTGAGGTTCAAGGTATTTATTTTAGGTTTTATTATTTTTACTTTAGGTTTAGGCTTATTTTTATTTGAGTTTATCTTATTTGTTTAGGTTTAGGTTTAGGTTTAATTTATTTTCATTTATTTTAGTTTAGTTTATTTTAATTGGTTTAGTTTATTTTTATTATAGTTTATGTTTTTTTCTTAGGGTTTATGTTTTATTTTAGGTTTATTTTTTAAGTTAATTTATTTATTTTTATTATTTAGGTTTTATTTTAGTTTAATAGGTTTTATTTATTTTATTTTAGTTATGTTTTTATTTTTATTTTATTTTTTTAGGTTTAGGTTTTATTTAGGTTTTATTTTATTTTATTTTATTTTATTTTATTTTGGTTTTTTTATTTATTTTATTTTTAGATTTTATTTATTTAGATTTAGGTTTTTTTTAGGGTTTGGTTTAGGTTAGTTTAGTTTTAGGGTTTAGGGTTTGGGTTTAGGGTTTAGTGGTAGGGGTTTAGGGGTTTAGGTGTTTTAGGTTTAGTGTTTGGGTTTAGGGTTTAGGGTTTTAGGTTTTTAGTTTAGGTTTTAGTTTAGGGTTTAAAGTTTTTGGTTTTTTTTAAAAGATAATAAATTTAGATTCAACATTTCTTCTTTTTGATTTCATCAACCAGGTAACACACCATGTTTTTTAAGACATAAGCCAGAACATAGATAAAAGATGGGCTTGAATAGAGCAAATCAAAAACCGTAGATAATAAGAACAATCTCTACTATAAAGAACAGTTTGATAAGCAGCAGATCGGATCACCCATTCTTTAATTTGTCCAATTCCTATCAGAACCACCTTGGCCTATCGATTAATGGGATCCATCATCATATCCCCGATCTCTCCCTCTGCCACCACCATGGTTGTAACCTTCGTCGCTCCTCCTGCCCCCATAACCACCACTACTCTAACCAGCACCTCCATATCCACTAGTAGCTCCACATCCCCCACCACCACTATGATAACTGTCGCCTATGCCTTCGCCTCCACCACCAGATCTAGACTGAACCTTATTGATGGTGATGTTCCTACCATTATTTATTTTTTAGGTTTAGGTTTAAGTTAGTATTGGGTTTTTTAAGTTTCTACTATATTTATTTATTTATTTAGGGAGGGGAGGGGCAGGGTTTAGGGTTTGGGTTTAATCTTTAGGAGGGTGGTATGGAGTGGTTGGGTTATTTAGGGTTTAGGGTTTAGGGTTGTGGTGTGGGGTATAGCCTGTAGTTTAGTGGCCCAGTTTAGGGTCAGCCTCAGTTTAAAGATTTAGTATCTTTAGGTTTTGAGGAAGTCAGTGGCCTGGGGCCTGGGTTTAGTTTAGTTTATATTTTGTGGCTCAGTTTAGTGGCTCAGTGGCCCAGTGGCCTGATTTAGTTAGTCTAGTGGGTCAGGCCTGGGGCCCAGCTCAGTTTTGCTCAGTGGTTGGGCCCATGGTTTTAGGGCTCAGTTTAGGTTTATAGTATTTATGGTCTATGGGTTTGGTATATTTAGTTTAGTTTAAGTTTAGCTGGCCTAAGATTTGCTTTTTAGGGTCAGTTAGTCAGGATCTAGATTCAGTATTGGCAGTGGGCCTTTTGGTCTTAGGTTTAGTGGTCAGTGCTCAGTTCAAAGCATGGATGGTCAGGTTTAGATTGTGGTCAGTGGTAGTAGAGTCAGTTTTGCTAGGATTTAGTGGTCAGGGCTTTATTGTTTGGGTAGTGTTTTTTTTAAACAAAAAATAAGCTCCCAGGTTTAGTTTATTTAGTTTATTTCTATTTATTTTAGTTTATTTTACTTTTATTTTTTATTTAGGTTTTATTTTATTTTATTTAGTTTAGTATATTTATATTAGGTTTATTTTATTTTAGTTTAAGTTTTTATTTTAGTTTCATTATAGGTTTAGGTTTGGTTTTATATCTTATTTTATTTATTTTAATTTTATTTTAGGTTTAGGTTTTATTTTCTGCTTTTAGGTTTAGGTTTTAAGTTTATTTTTTAGGTTTAATTCTGGTTTAGGGTTTATTTTACTCATTTTATTTTATTTAGTTTAGTTTAGTATATGTTTTATTTATTTTAGTTTAGGTTTAGGTTTATTTTATTTTGTTTATTTTATTTTTATTTTAGGTGTAGTTTTTTTTTAGTTAAGGGTTTATGTTTTATTTTTTATTTATTTTTAGGTTTTATTTTTATGTTTATTTTTTGGGTTAACATTTTTATTTATTTATTTTCATTTTATCTTAGGTTTATTTTAATTTTATTTAAGGTTTAGTTTTGATTTTATTTATCTATTTATTTTTAGGTTTATTTTAATTTTTTTAGTATATGTATTTATTTATTTTATTATAATTTTGTTTTTTTTCTATTTTATTTTATTTTTAGGTTTAAGTCTAGGTTTAGGTTTAAGTTTAGGTTTTAGTTTAGGTTTTTAGTTTATTTTATTTTATTTTTTTTAGTTTAGGTTTAGGTTTAGAATTTAGGGTTTATGGTTTGGGTTTTAAAATTTAGGTTAAGTGGCAGTTTAGGTTTGGGTTAGGGTTTTTGGGTTTAGTGTTTAGTTTAGTTTAGAGTTTAGGTTATTATTTTTTTTTCTTTAACTTAAGGTTTAGGTAGGGTTTATTTTAGGTGGTTTAGTTTAGGGTTTTTTTTATTTTATTTTTATTTTTAAAATTACAAAAATGTTTAGGTTTTTATTTTATTTTATTTTACTTTTATTTTATTTAGATTGTTATTCTTATTTAGTTTAGTTTATTTATTTAAGTTTAGGTTTTTTATTTTAGTTTATTTTTGAGGTTTAGGTTTAAGTTTAGATTTATTTTTTTAGTTTAGTTTTAGTTTTAATTTTTTTAGGTTTAAGTTTTATGTTATATTTTTAGGTTTAGGTTTATGTTTTTATTTTATATTTTTAGTATTAGGTTTTAGGTTTTTATTTTAGGTTTATTTTTTTGGTTTTATTTTGTAGTTTAGAGTTAAGGGTTTTTTTTAAAAAAAAATTAAGTAAACCGGTAGGTTTAGGATATTTAGTTAATTTATAATATATTTTCTTTTATTTTATTTTTAATTTAATAGAATTTAATTTATTTATATTAGGTTTATTTATTTTAGTTTAGATTTTTTTATTTTAGTTTAGAAATAGATGGAGATGTTATTAGTAGAATTCAAGTTGGATGGTTGAAGAGGAGGAATGCATCTGGCCTATTATGTGATAAAAGTTCCACTTAAACTTAAGGAAAATTTTATAAGATGGTGGTAAGACCCAATGACTTATGGTGCAATGTTGGCCAATAAAAGAGAAGCATAAGACTAAGTTAAGTGTCACGAGATGAGGATGCTCGAGGATGAGTGGCTTTACTCTGAGATAGAATGCAAAATGAGTATGTTCGGGAAAAGTTGGAGTAGCTCCATGGTAGGTAAGATTAGGGAGAGTCGCCAGATGGTTTGGCCACATAAAGCCTCTAGTCCATGATCTGGAGAGTAGATGCATTAGATTTGCCTTTATGTTAAGAAAGGTGAGGTAGACCCAAAAAAGACTTTATGATGTATAAAAATGATCTTAGTATACTTGAATTAAATGAGAATTTGACACATAATAGACACAATGGAGACGAAGGATTAGTGTTTAACCCTAGTGGGATTAAGGCATTTATTGTTGTTGTGTAGGTTTTTTTTTTGTTTAGTTTTAGTTTTATTTTATTTTTTAGGTTTAAGTTTTATTTTTTTTTATTATTAGGTTTAGGTTTAGGTTATTATTTTATTTTTTTTAGGTTTAGGTTAAAGGGTTTTATTTTTGGTTTATTTTTAGGTTTTTTTTTTTAGTTTAGGCTTAGGTTTATTTTTAGTTTATTTTATTTTATTTAATTTAGGTTTAGGTTTAGGTTTAATTTATTTTAGGTTTAGGTTTAGGTTTAGGTTTTATTTATTTTAGTTTAATTTATTTTATTTTTAGCTTAGGTTTATTTTATTTTATTTATTTATTTTAGTATTAAGTTTTTTTTTAATTTAAGGTTTAGGTGTTATTTTTTATTTATTTTTAGGTTTTACTTTTTATTTACTTTTATTTTATTTTATCTTAGATTATTTTATTTTTATTTTATGTTTATTTTAATTTTATTTAGGTTTTTATTTTAGGTTTATTTTATTTTCCTGTTTAATTTAGGTTTTTACTTATTTTATTTTAGTTTTGTTTTTATTTTCTATTTTATTTTATTTTTAGGTTTAGGTTTTGGTTTAGTTTTACGTTTAGGTTTAGGATTTGGTTCTAGTTTAGGTTTTTCTTTCATTTTATTTTATTTTATTTATTTAAGTTTAGGTTTTAGGGTTTAGGGTTTTAGTGCTTTGGGTTTAGGGTTTAGGGTTAAGGTTTCTGTGGTTTGGTGGTTTTAGGTTTAGGTTTGGGGGGTTTAGGTTTAGGGTTTAAGGTTTAGGGTTTAGGGTTTGGGTTAGGTTTGGGGTAGGTTTAGTGTTTAGGGTTTAGGGTTTAGGGTTAATCTTAGTTGGGATGTTGAGAAGCTAGAAGAAAGAAGTCTGATGATCCGCACAGACTAGTGTTGCTTGGAGGATCCATAACATCAATAGGTGCAACAAGACCAACATGGGCAGGAACACCAACTTTGTATTTTACAAGATCACGACTTTAGATCACCTTTCTTAAAAAATTAACCAGGTTTAGGGTTTATAGGTTTAGGATTTATATTTTAGGTTAAGGGTTTAGGTTAAGATTTAGGATTTAGGTTTGTTTTAGAGTGGGTTTAGGTTTAAGCTTGTGGTCTAGGGTTTAGGAATTAGGGTTTAGGTTTTTTTTTTTTTTTTTTTAAATTTTAGGTTTATTTAGTTTATTTAGTTATTTATTTATTTATTTTAGTTTATAATATTTTTAATTTTATTTAGGTTTATTTTTAATTTTATTTTTATTTAGTTTAGTTTATTTATTTTAGGTTTATTTAATTTTAGCTTATGGTTTTTATTTTACTTTTAAATTTTAGGTTTAGGTTTATTTTTTAGTTAAGTTTTATTTTTATTTTATTTTTTGGGTTTAAGTTTTATTTTTAATTATTAGGTTTAGGTTTAGGTTTTATTTTTTTTTTTGGTTTAGGTTTTAGGTTTTATTTTAGGTTTACTTGTTTTATTTTTTAAGTTTAGGCTTTATTTTTAATTTTTTATTCATTTAGTTTTGGTTTAGGTTTAGCTTTAGTTTATTTTAGTTTAGGTTTAGGTTTTATTTATTTTAGTTTAGTTTTATTTTATTTTGTTATTTTATTTTAGATTTAGTTTTTTAGTTTATGATTTATGTTTTATTTTTTTATTTATTTTAAGTTTTATTTAGTTTTAATTTAATTTTATTTTAAGTTTATTTTATTTTTATTTAACATTTAGTTTTCATTTTATTTAGGTTTTTTATTCTTAGGTTAATTATATTTTTTACTTTTGTTTAGGTTTTTATTTATTTTATTTTAGTCTATTTTTATTTATTATTTAATTTGATTTTTAATTATAGGTTTAAGTTTTAGTTTAGGTTTTTATTTCATTTTTATTTTACTTTATTTTGGTTTAGGTTTTCTTATTTATTTTATTTTTAGGTTTTATTTAGTTTAGGTTTAGGTTTTTAGGTTTTTAAGTTTTTAGGTTTTTAGGGTTTAGGGTTTAGGGTTTAGGGTTTGAGGGTTTAAGGTTTAGGATTAGGGTTTAAGGCTTAGGATTTAGGGTTAAGTATTTAGGCTTTAGGGTTTAGGGGTTTTAGGGTTTAGGGTTTAGGGTTTGGGGTTCTGTTTTAACTAAAAGGAGATAATTGCCCAAAAAAATAGGTACAAGAACACCATATTAGAGACTAAACTCAAAAAAAAAAACCAAACAAAACAAAACTAGTTCTCAAATGAGCTACAGGAGAATCCTAAAGAGTTTAGTCCCTAAACTAATACATCGAATTGTAATAAAGAAAAAGAAAGCAAAGCCAAAACTAAAAAAGCCAAGCAAAAGACAACAAAGGGGAAGAATCCATGGAGCTCCAAAAGAACCTACAAAGAGTCGAAGATCCATAAGAAAAAGAAACCTGCAACCTGCAATTGAAGACAACTCTACCATCTAAAAAAAAAAGAGACCATCAAGAAACTCTAGCCCTCCAAGAAGAAGAAGAGACCAATCAAAAGAGAACCCGAACCCAAGAAATCTCAGCTAGAAGGAAATCAAAAAACTAAAAGAGAAAAAAACTCAGGCTCAGATATGAGGAAAGAAGGATAATAAGAATAATGTGGGGCATCAAATTCTAAGTGCATCTAGCTTCAAAGAAGGTTTACAAATAGTAAAAGTCCTCAACCAGAAAAATATCAAGGAAAAAATCCATCATATAATCATAGCCATCCCAGCCAAAGTAAAATAGAAACCTATCATAATAGCCACCCAACCAAAGAAAAAGTGAAGCTAAAGAAATATAAAGAGAGAGGAGTGCAACATATAAACCTAACATAAGGCAATCCCAACAAAATTAAATATGAACACCTCTTTAAAAAGAGGGAGAAAAGAAGCTCAGAACCCAAAAAAAAGGGTCCCTCAAAGATAAAGTAAACAGAGCCCAAAACAACACCAATCTAAAGCCACTAAGGCACCAAGCCAACAGAGCCCACAACAACACTAATCCAAAGCCACCAAGGCACCAACCAAAGGAAAGGAAATAGCCAATGGAGCAGCTACACAATAGAGCACCCAAGAAAAATAGCCCAGGAAAGAGCAAGAGAACCAAACGAACCAATAGAAAAAAAAAGAAGGCCAGCAAAAGAAAAAATAAAAAGCTAGAGAAATTTCCAACCAATGGACAAACCACAGGCTAAGGAAAAAAAGCCCAACCTACCAGCAACAAAGAGAGCAAAAGCACCACCCAAAGAAAGGCAAGCCAACAGGAACAAAGACACCAATGCAAAACCAACCACTTAAAAGGCACGCAAAAGAAAAACCCAGCAAACAAGAAGCCATAAACACCAAGCCAGAAGGACGAAAATTAGCCAAGAAGCCAATACTCCAACTAGCAAGAAAACAAATAGCAAAAGCTCAACCAACAGAGAAAAATCCAACCAAAAGCAAAAACCTCCCAAGGACAGGAGAAATTATTTCCAAGAAGCTTTTGAACGAGTATCCCTCGACAAGTGAGGAGGGGCATAAATCTAAATACTTTCTTTCTTTTTCTTCTTGTAAATAGTTTTATAACCATGCCCTTTCTCCAAGAAATCTGCATCCAAAAATGAATCAATATTGTTATAAAAAACATGGGGATCAACAAAAGCTATCAATTTCAAAGAAGAGAATTCAGAATCATCCACAACATTAGACAAAGGAAAATTAGAAATAGTATGCATTTTAGAATCAAAAGCGAAAGAAGTAGAAATAGCTTTATTAAGAAGATAATTATCAATATTTTCACCTTCCAACAAAATCTGAAGAGTTTCCTCCCTGTCTTCATTCATAAAAAAAGCAAGAGAAGCATAATCTAGATTTTTAGTATAATCTTCATGTAAGGAATTACAATAAGATTTAAATCCCTTAGAAACACATAGCATATTACCAAAACTCTGAACATAACTGCCAGGCATAAAAGAACCATCATTTTGAACCAAAATAGAACTATTCACAATGAGAGAATTGTCACAAGTATCTAAATCTTATTTTTTTAAAAGAAGGATCACCAATATTAACAAGATTGTCAAGACTATAAGTTAAAATATCAGAAATAAGAACATTCTTTTCACCACCATTCTCAATCAAAGAAGGAAAATAAATAGTCTCTTTCCCATGATCTAAAGTAGACATAGAAGAAAGAAAAACAACATCCAATTGATTGGAAGAAATGGTGTTAGTATCAATAATATTTGAATCATCATCATGAAAGGACTTATGCACAACATCCAAACCATTAGAATCATTAACCACAACCTCTAAATTATTCCCTTTAGCAGAATCATCAAAAGAAACACTTAGAGCGTGATTATTAGTTAAAACCTTTTTAAAACAATCAAAATTACCTTTCGCATTAGACAAATCATTAATAGGTAAAACTTTTTCAGAATATTTAGAAATATGGTTTTACAAAACAGTAAAATTTTGAAAAGCAGATTTTCTTTTATCCAACTTGAGAGGATGATCTATTTTTTCAACAATTGAATTCTTACTGGTGATTTTCTTCCTAAGAGAGGGATGAGCAATAAAGCATTCAGAATTTCATGGCCATGAATCTTACAATAATAACAACAACAAGCCTTTATCTCATTAAGTGGGGTCAGCTACCTTTATCCTTCATCTCTATTGTGTCCTATTATGTGTCAAATTCTCATTTAATTCAAGTATATTAAGGTCATCTTTTATACATCTTAACCAAGTATTTTTAGGTCTACCTCTACCTTTCTTAACATAAGGCAAATCTAATGCATCTACTCTCCTAACCGGGTCATCAGATGGTTGACGCTTTATGTGTTCAAACCATCTAAGGTGACTATCTCTAATCTTATCTACCACTAAAGCTACTCCAACTATTTCTCGAACATACTCATTTTGCATTTTATCTCTAAGAGTAAAGCCACTCATCCATGAATCTTACAATAATTATAAAAAATGGGAAAGTTCTCAAAAAAAACTTTCTAAATATAATCATATTTTGAACCCAACCAAATTTCTTTCGTATTTTTAGTAATATCAATCTCTACAAGAATTCTAGCAACATACGCCTAGAAGAAGCAACTGTTCCTTGATCAACTTGCAAAGGTAACCAAAAATCAACCTAATACCAAAAAGAATTTGATCATTAAATAGATGAATCCACAAGTTAGGTATAGAAATCCAAATCAACAATAGAGACTCTCTTAACATATGCATTTGAAAAAATAAAAACATAGTAAGAACACCTAGAAAAAAATCTTTGTATCAAGGTCATTAGAAAGTTTAATCAACATGCCTTGGATCAATCAACCAATAAAAAGAACAGATAAATTTAAGCTATGAAAAAGAATGAATATCTTCTTTCTTTGGCCATTTAAATGAAAACTTTCCAATCAAAGAAAAAGCAAAAGGCTCAGCTAATCTTTCAATATCCTCAACTAGAATCATAATTGTCGGAGTACTTTTAAAAGTCATATGAAGCAAATTCAAAGGAGTCTTGATGGAGGAATTCTAACCAGCTAAAGCATCTTTGAAAGATTTAGTAATAGTAGGTAATTTAGATGGGATTACCCAAAATTTTGATGCTAGCGGATCCATCCACACATGGGATTTACCCCATGGATTTGAAGCTTACAGTCTGGATAAGAATAGGTCGCCCAAGCGATAATCTATGGGAATCCAAGAGAGAAAGCACTCAAAAACTCACCAAGAATGTGAGGATCTCAAAATCACAATAATAGGGTTTAGTTTAGTTTTAGGGTTTAAGTTTAGTTTAGTGTTTATTAGTTATTATTAGGTTTTATTAGTTTTAGGTTATTATTAGTTTATTATTAATTTTATTTTTAGTTTAGTTAACTTAGTTTTAGTTTGGTTATTAGTTTAATTTTTTTAATTATTATTATTTAGGTTAGTTTAGGGGTTTAGGTTTAATTTATTATTATTTATTTTAGTTTGTTTTATTTATTTTAGTTTGTTTTAGTTTTTTTATAGTTATTATTAATTAGTTTAGTTATTATTAGTTAGTTAGTTATTTCTTTAGTATAATTTTGTTAGTTTATTTATTAGTTTATTAGTTTTATTAGTTTTGTTATGGGTTTAGTTTATTAGTTTATTATTATTAGTTTTTTAGTTTAGTTTATGGTTTAGTTTTTTATTAGTTATTATTAGTTATTTATTGTTTATGATTATTATTAGTTTAGTTACTGGTTTATTATTATTTCATTTTAGTTTTTTTTTCTAGGTTTATATTATTATTATTAGTTTATGTTATTATTATTAGTTTTATTATTATTATTTAGTTTATTTATTTAGTTAGGTTTAGGTTTAGTTATTTAATTATTTATTAGTTATTTTATTATTAGTTTTATTATTATTAGTTTATTAGTATTATTATTATTATTAATTTTATTTGTTTAGTTATTGTTAGTTTTATTATTATTATTATTATTTTATTTTATTTTATTAGTTTAATTATTTAGTTTAGTTATTTAGTTCATTTTATTTTTTATCTAGTTATTAGTTATTATTAGATAGTTATTATTAATTTTTAGTTAGTGTTTTATTATTAGTTTATTATTAGTTATTAGTTAGTTTATTAGGTTTAGTTAATATTAGTTTATTTATTAGTATTTTTATGGTTTATTAATTTAGTTTAGGTTTTAGTTAATTGTTTAACTTTATTATTAGTTATTATTATTAGTTTATTAGTTTAGTTTTAATGTTTATTATTTATTAATTAGTTTAGTTTTATTTATTAATTAGTTTAGTTTTATTAGTTAGTTTTTTTAGTTAGTTTGTTTATTAGTTTTAGTTTTATTATATTAGTTTAGATTATTTATTATTTATTATTATTTTATTTATTTATTTTAGTTTTAGTTTTTTATTAAGTATTTTAGGTTTTAGTTTATTATTATTAGTTTTTTTAGTTTAGTTGGTTATTTGTTAGTTTTAGTTTAGTTTTATTATTAGTTTATTATTTTTAGTTTTTGTTTTAGTTATTATTATTTAGTTAAATTAGTTTACTATTATTTTACTTTTAGTTTAGTTTGTTATTATTATTTTATAAATTTAGGTTTAGGGTTTAGTGTTTAGTTTATTTAGTTTTATTATTATAACTATTATTATTATACTAATAATAATTATTATTATTATATATTAGTTTATTAGTTTTAGTATTTTAGTTGTTAGTTATTTATTTTAGTTAGTTTATTTATTAATTTTATTATTATTAGTTATTATTATTAGTTTTAATTAGTTTATTTAGTTTATTATTATTTATTAGTTTAGTTAGTTTAGTGTTTAGTTTAGTTTTTAGTTATTTATTATTTAGTTTATTATTATTATTATTAGTTTAGTTTAGTTTGTTTTTATCTTATTAAGTTTTATTATTATTTAGTGTCATTTTAGTTATTATTAGTTTTTAGTTTAGTTTATTTATTATTATTATTATTAGTTATTAGTTTATTAGTTTAGTTAGTTTTATTAGTTTATTATTATTAATTAGTTTTATTTTAGTTTGTTATTATTATTGGGTTTAGTATATTTATTTAGGTTTTATTTATTATTTAGTTATTATTAGTTTAGTTTTTTTATTATTATTTTAGTTTTATTTTAGTTTAGTTTTATTTATTTTTATTAGTTTTATTTTATTTATTTAGTTTTTATTTTATTTTTTATTATATTAGGTTTAGTTTATTATTAGTTAGTTTATTAGGTTTTATTTTTATTAGTTTATTAATTTAGTTTAATATTAGTTATTATTATTATAGTATTTTAGTTATTTAGTTTTATTGTTTAGTTAGTTATAGTTTATTTAGTTTAGTTATTATTTTTAGTTTAGTTTATTATAGTTATTTATTAGTTAGTTGTATATTTTAGGTTTATTTAGTATTTATTATTATGGTTTTTAATTTAGTTATTAGTTTAGTTATTATTAGTTTAGGTAGTTTTTATTAGTTATTTTTTTATGTTTTTTGTATTTTAATTTTAATTTTAGTTTATTTAGTTTTTGTTATTATTAGTTTTTATATTTATTAGTTTTATTTATTTGTTTTATTTTAGTATTATTTATTTTTTATTTAGTTATTATTTATATTTTAGTTTAGTTAGTTTCATGTACTAGTTTTAGGGTTAGGTTTGGGTTTGCATTTAGTTAGGGTTTTAGGGTATGGTTTGGTTTTAGTTTAGGGTTTAGGGTTTAGTTTAGTTAGTAGGGTTTATAGGTTATTTTTTTATTTTTTAATTTTTTGGGTTTAGGGTTTAGGGTTTAGGTTTTAGGTTTAGGTTAGTTTTAGTAGGGTTTTTGGTTTTTTTTAATAGAGAATAAATTTAGATTCAACATTTCTTTTTTTTTATTTCATCAACCAAGTAACACACCAAGTTCTCAAAGATACAAGTGACAACATAGATAAAAAATGAGCACACATAAAGCAAATCAAAAACCCTAGATAACTAGTATCATCTCTATTATAAAGACATAGTTTCATAAGCAGTAGATCGAATCATCCCTTCTTCAATTTCTCCAATTCCCATCAAAACCACCTGGCCTCTTGAGTAGTAGGATCCACTATCATATCTCTCTGCCACCACCATGGCTGTAACCGTCGTTGCTCCTCCTACCTCCATAACCACCACTACTCTGACCACCACCTCCATATCCACCAACACCTCTAGATCCCCACCACCACCAGATAACCCGCTTCACTCCACCACCAAATCTAGATCGAGCATGTGATAGGCCATCAAGGTTTTGCCCATTCTTGGTTTATATTTTAGTTTAAGTTTATTAGGTTTTAGGGTTTAGGTTTATTTTATTTATTTAGTTACTTTTAGGTTTAGTTTGTGGTTTTGGGTTTGGTTTGGGTTTACTTTTGGGGTTTAGGGTCTGTTTAGTTTTAGGTTTAGAGTTTAGCATTTAGAGTTTGGGTTTAGGGTTTGTTAGGTTTTAGGGTTTATTCTTTTGATAGGATTAGGTTATAGGGTTAAGAGTTTATTAGTTTAGGGTTTTTTGAAAATTAAGTAAACCAGATTTTATTTATTTTTTTTTAGTTTATTTTTATTTTTATTTAGTTTAGTTTATTTATTTTAAGTTTTATTTTAGTTTAGGTTTTTTTATTTTAGTTATTTTTTAGTTTACTTAAGGTTTATTTTTTAGTTGAATATTATTTTAATTTATTTTTTTAGGTTTAGTTTTTTTTAACTTTTAGGTTTAGGTTTAGGTTTTTATTTTGTGTTTTTAGGTTTTGGTTTTAAGATTTTATTTCAGGTTTATTTTTAGAGTTTATTTTCTAGTTTAAGTTTATGTTTATTTTTAATTTATTTTTTAGGTATAGGTTTTATTTATATTTTTAAGTTTACATTTAGGTTTTTATTTTATTTTTTTAGTTTTTTTAGGTTTATTTTTAGGTTTATTTTTTAGTTTAGGTTTAGGTTTATTTTAGTTTATTTTATTTTATTTAGTTTAGCTTTAGGTTATATTTATCTTAATTATTTTATTTTAGTTTTTATTTAGGTTTATTTTATTATTATTTGATATTTATTTTAGTAGTTTAGGTTTATTTTTTATTTATTTTATTTATTTTATTTTTTATTTTATTTTATTTTATTTTATGTTTAGTTTTTATTTTATTTATGTTTAATTCTTTGGTCTATTTTATTTTTAGTTTGATTATGTTTATATTTATTTTATTATTTAATTTAATTTAATATTATTTTATTTTAGGTTTAAGTTTAGGTTTTATTTTATTTTTTATTTTATTTTATTTATTTTATTTTTAGGTTTGTTTATTTAGTTTAGGTTTTTTTTTTTTTGGTTTTAGGGTTTGGTTAGGTTTTATTTTAAGGTATTTAGTCATTTTGGTGGTTTTGGTTTATGGTTTTAGGGTTTATTTATAGTAGGTTTAGGTTTATTTTGTTTATTTAGGGCAGGTTTATTTTTAGAGTTTATTTAGTGATTGGTTTAGGATTGGGTTAGGATTTGTTTAGGTTTATGGTTTAGGTTTATTTATTAAACCATTATGTTAGGTTTATTTAGTTTATTTTTTTTTATTTTGGTTTATTTTAATTTTATTTAGTTTATTTATATTTCTTAGTTTATTTTTTTATTTTATGTTTTGATTTTAGTTTAGGTTTTATTTTTTATTTTATGTTTAGGTTTAGGATTTATGTATTTTTTTAATTATTTTATTTTTATTTTATTTTTAGTTTAGGTTTTATTTTTATTTTAGGTTTATTTTAGTTTAGTTTTTAGGTTTTATTTTTTATTTAGGTTTAGGTTTATTTTAATTTAATTTATTTTATTTAGTTTATGGTTTAGGTTATTTTATTTTAGGTTTAGTTTAAGTTTTATTTAATTTAGTTTAGGTTTATTTATTTTATTTTGTTTATTTGAGGTTTAGGTTTTTTTATTTAGTTGGTTTATTTTTATTTTTTTATTTATTTTTTAGTTTTATTTTTTATGTTTATTTTTTTAAGGTTTAGGTTTTATTTTATTTTTTATTTATTTTATTTAGTTTACTTTATTTTTATTTTTTTTAGTTTTATTTTATTTATTTTTGTTTTAGTTTATTTTATTTTTTTTTAGTTTATTTTATTATTTATTTTTTAATTTATTTTTATTTTTATTTTATTTATTTTAGGTTTTAGTTTATGTTTAGTTTATATTTAGATTTAGTTTAGGTTTTTTATTTATTTTATTTTTTAATTTTATTTTAGTTATTATTTAAGTTTATTTAGTTTAGTTTTAGTTTATTTAGTTTTTTTTTAGTTTAGTTTTAGTTTAGTTTATTTATTTTTTACAGTTATAAGTTTAGTTTATAAAGTTTTTTAGTTTATTTAGGTTTAGAGTTAGTTATTATTTTAGGTTTTATAGTTTATTTATCTATTTAGTGGTTAATTTTTTTTTAGTTTTTTTTAGTTAGGTTAGGTTTAGTTTAAGTTTATTATATTGGGATTAGTTTATGGTAGTTTATAGTTTTATGATTTTAGTTTATTTTAATTAGTTTTAAGATTATTTTATTTAGGTTTTATAGGTTAGTATGTTTTATTTTTTATTTTAGTATTTATTGGTTTAGGTTTATTTAGTTTATTTAGGTTTAGTTTTATTTAGTTATTTAGGTTTAGTGGAGGTTTAGTTTATTAGGTTTAGGTTTAGGTTTTAGGTTTATTTTAGTTATTTTAGTTTATTATTTAGTTTAGTTTAGTATTTTATTATATATTTATTTATTTTATTTAGGTTTATTTTAGTTTAGGTTTAGGTTTAGGTTTATTTATTTATTGTTTAGTATTTTAGTTTGGTTGGTTTTAGGTTTATTTTAAGTTTATTTTATTTAGTTTATTTTATTTAGTTTATTAGGTATTTATTTATTTTAGTTTATTTTAAGGATTAGGTTTATTTATTTTGTTTTAGGTATTTTATTTTAGGTTAGTTTTTTAGCTTTAGGTTTATGTTTATTTTATTTTGTTAATTTTTTGTTTAGTTTATTTAGTTTTATTTTATGTTTATGTTTTTGTTTAGGTTTAAGTTCATTTTATTTTTTAGTTTTATTTATTTTATTTTATTTATTTATTTATTTTTTTTATTTTTAGGTTTTAGGTTTATTTATTTAGGTTTTAGGTTTATTTAGTTTAGTTTAGGTTTATTTATTTATTTTAGTTTATTTTATTTTATTTTATTTAGTTTAGGATTTAGGTTTTATGTTCATTTAGGTTTAGATTTATTTAGTTTAGTTTATTTATTTATTTTATTTTTTATTTGGTTTAGTTTATTTATTTAGGTTTAGTTTTGGTTTAGGTGTTTTAGGTTTATTTTCTAGTTTAGGTTTATTTAATTTTTTATTTAATTTTAATTTTGGTTTAGTAGTTTATTTTATTTAGTTTAGGTTTAGGTTTAGTTTAGGTTTATTTTGTTTATTTATTTTAGTTTTAGGTTTATTTATTTAGGTTTAGGTATTTAGGTTCATTTTAGTTTATAGTTAGGTTTTGGTTTATGTATTTAGTTTAGGTTATTTGTTTTAGGTTTATTTATTTTATTTTATTGTAGTAGTTTTTTAGGTTTAGGCTTATTTAGTTTATTTTATATTTTATTTATTTTATTTATTTAGTTTAGTTTATTTATTTAGGTTATGTTTATGTTTAGTGTTTATTTAAGTTTATTTTAGTTTAGTTTAGTTTATTTTATATTTTATTTAGTAGGTAAGTTTAGGTTTATTTTATTTAGTTTAGGTATATTTAGTTTATTTAGTTTAGTTTAATTTATTTATTTTGTTATTTATTTTGTTTAGTTTATTTTAAGTTTAGGTTTAGTTTAGGTTTATTTTATTTATTTTATTTAGTTTAGTTTAAGTTTACATTTGTTTAGGTTTATGTTTAGGGTTTTTATAGGTTTTATTTAGGTATTTAATTTAGTTTATTTATTTTTATTTAGTTTATTTATTTTTTAGGTTTAGTTTAGTTTAAGTTTCAGTTTAGGTTTATTTTTATTTATTTTTTTTTATTTTATTTTTAGTTTAGTTTATTTTAGTATTATTTAATTTATTTTAGTTTAGTTTAGTTTTATTTTATTTAGTTTTTTATTTGGTTTAGTTTAGTTTAGTTAGTTTAGTTTATTTTAGGTTTATTTATTTAGTTTAGTTTATTTAAGTTTATTTTATTTAAGTTTTATTATTTTATTTTTAGTTTAGTTTAGTTTAGTTTTAGTTTTAGGTTTAGTTTATTTTTTTAGTAGTATATTTTGATTTTAGTTTATGTTGGTTTATTTTAGGTTTAGCTTTAGGTTTATTTTATTTTGTTTAGTTTAGTTTTTTTATTTAGTTTAGGTTTTTTATTTATTTTATTTAGGTTTTATTAGATTTAGGTTTTTATTTTAGTTTAGATTTAAGTAGTTTAGGAGGTTTAGGTTGAGGTTTAGGTTTAGGTTTTATTTAGTTTTTTTTTATTTTAGTTTAGTTTAGTTTATTTATCATTTTAGTTTAGTTTAGTTTATTTATTTTGTTTTATTTTAGTTTATTTTATTTTAGGTTTAGGTTTAGGGTTATTTTAGGTTTATTTTAATTTATTTTTAGTTTTTTTTTAGTTTATTTAGTTTTAGGTTTTTTTATTTTTAGTTTAGTTTAGGTTTTTTTTTATTTACTATTAGTTTAGGTTTAGTTTAGTTTAGTTTATTTAGTTTATTTTATTATTTTAGGTTTATTTTAGGTTTAGTATTTATTTAGTTTATTTATTTATTTTATTTTTATTTATAGTTTAGGTATTTATTTTATAGGTTTAGGTTTATTTTATTTAGTTTAGTTTATTTAGTTTATATAGGTTGGTTTATTTAGTTTATTTATTTAGTTTATGTCTATTTATTTTATAAAGTTTAGGTTTAGGTTTAGGTTTATTTTATAGGTTTAGGTTTATTTTAGGTTTAGGTTTATTTTGTTTTGGTTTAGGTTTAAGTTTATTTACTTATTTATTTTAGGTTTAAGTTTAGGTTTATTTTAGTTTAGTTTAGTTTATTTATTTATATTTATATTTAGGTTTTGGTTTAAATTTAGGTTTAGGTTTTATTTATTTAGGTTTAGGTTTAGGTTTATTTTAGTTTAGGTTTTTTTTAGGTTTATTTTAGGTTTGTTTATTTATTTTAGTTTAGGTTTATTTTATTTAGTTTAGTTAATTTCATTTATTTTAATTTAGTTTATTTTAGGTTTAGTTTATTTTTTAGGTTTATTTAATTTAGTTTATTTAGTTTAGGTTTATTTTATTTATTTTATTTATTTAGTTTAGTTTTTTATTTATTTTAGTAGGTTTTATTTAGTTTATTTTATTTTATTCTATTTATTTTATTTATTTAGTTTAGGTTTAGATTTATGTTTAAGTTTATTTTATCTAATTTATTTATTTTATTATTTATTTTATTTTTTGGGTTTAGGTTTAGGTTTAGGATTAGGTTTTATTTATTTATTTTAGTTTATTTAGTTTAGTTTATTTTTTTATATTTATTAAGATTATTTTTTATTTTAGTTTATTTAGTTTAGTTTAAGTTTAGTTTATTTATTTAGTTTTGTTTATTTAGTTTATTTTTTTATTTATTTAGTTTAGTTTAGGTTTTAGTTTAGGTTTAGTTTATTTTAGATTTTTTATTTAGATTTTGTTGTTTTAGTAGTTTAGTTTAGGTTTTTTAGTTTAGGTTTGGTTTAGATTTTAATTTAGTTTAGGTTTAGTTTGTTTAAGTTTAATTTTATATTTATTAGGTTTAGATTTATTTATTTAGTTTAGTTTATTTAGTTTATTTTATTTATATTTAGTTTTATTTAGTTAATTTAGTTTTAGTTTAGTTAATTTTAGGTTTAGGTTTAAGTTTAGGTTTAGTTATTTTAGTTTAGTTTATTTATTTATTTTAGTTTGTTTAATTTTTATTTAGTTTATTTATTTAGTTTAGTTTTATTTTATTTTATTTAGTTTAGTTTATTCTAGTTTATTTAGGTTTAGGTTTATTTTATTTATTAATTTAGTTTTTTTATTTAGTTTAGGTTTATTTAGGTTCAAGTTTACTTAGGTTAGTTTTATTTAGTTTAGTTTATTTTTAGTTTATGTTTAGTTTAGTTTAAGTTTAATTTTAGTTTAGGTTTATTTATTTAGTTTAGTTTTATTAGTTTAGGTTTAGGTTTTATTTATGTTTAGGTTTATTTAGTTTAGGTTTATTTTATTTAAGTTTTCATTTATTATTTTAGTTTAATTTATTTTATTTTATTTAGTTCAGTTTATGTTTATTTTTAGTTTAGGTTTATTTAGGTTTTTTATTTTATTTTAGGTTTAGGTTTAGGTTTATTTTAGGTTATATTTAGTTTAGTTTATTTAGGTATAGGTTTAGGTTTTATTTAGGTTTAGTTTATTTAGTTTAGGTTTATTTTATTAGGTTTAGGTCATTTGTTTTAGTTTATTTATTTATTTAGGTTTATTTTATTTTATGTTTATTTAGGATTTATTTTTATTTAGTTTTATTTATTTAGGTTTAGTTTAGTTTAATTTAGTTTAGGTTCAAGTTTATTTGTCAGTTTAGTTTTATTTTAGGTTTAGGTTTATTTAGTTTAGGTTTAGGTTTAGTTTAGGTTTATTTTATTTATATATTTTAGGTTTAGGTTTAGGTTTATTTTAATTTAGTTCAATTTATTTCTGGTTTAGGTTTGGGGTTTAGGTTTAGTTTAGTTTTAGTTTATTTAGTTTAGTTTAGGTTTATTTGGTTTAGTTTAGGTTTATTTTATTTATTTTAAGTTAGTTTAGTTTAGGTTTATTTTAGTTTATTTTATTTAGTTTTATTTAGTTTATTTTATTTAGTTTAGTTAGGTTCATTTAGTTTATATTATTTTATTTTATTTATTTTATTTATTTTAGTTTAGGTTTTTTATTTAGGTTATTTTATTTAGTTTATGATTTTATTTATTATTTTATTTATTTTTTTATTTGTTTTTTGGTTTATTTAGTTTAGTTTATTAGTTTAGTTTTATTTCTTTAGTTTTATTTTAGTTTATTTTTTTAGTTTAGTTAGGTTTATTTATTTAGTTTGCTTATTTAGTTTTTTTTGTTTAGTTTATTTTATATATTTTTAGTTTGGTTTAGGTTTATTTAGGTTTTATTAGTTTTATTTAGTTTAGTTTAGGTTTAGGTTTAGGTTTATATTTTAGCTTAGTTTAGTTTAGGTTTTAGTTTATTTAGGTTTAGGTTTAAGTTATATTTTATTTTATTTAGGTTTATCTATTTAAGTTTATTTATTTATTTAGTTTATTTTTTTTAGTTTATTTTAATTTAATTTATTAATTGAGTTTATTTATTTAGTTTAGTTTTTATTTAATTTAATTTAGTTTTAGTTTATTTTTTTTAGGTTTTGGTTTAGGTTTATTTTATTTAGTTTTATTTATTTTAGTTTTGGTTTAGTTTTATTTAGTTTATTTATTTAGTTTAGTTTTATTTTATTTATTTTAATTTAGTTTAGTCAAGTTTATTTAGGCTTTTATTTTATTTTACTTATTTAGTTTATTTTATATTTAGTTTAGGTTTAGTTTTGGTTTATTTTATTTAGTTTAGTTTATTTAGTTTAGGTTTTATTTTTTAGTTTAGGTTTATTTATTTTAGTTTAGATTTAGGTTTTGTTTTATGTTTTATTTAGTTTAGGTTTAGGTTGTTTTGGTTTTAGTTTATTTAGTTATTTATTTTAGTTTAGTTTATTTTTATTTAGTTTAGGTTTATTTATTTTAGTTTTAGTTCATGTTTATTTTAGTTTAGGTTTAGTTTTATTAAGGTTTTAGTAGGTTTATTTTATTTTAATTTAGGTTTATTTATTTAGTTTATTTTAGTTTAGGTTTAGATTTATTCTTATTTTATTTTTTATTTAGTTTATTTATTTTAGGTTTATTTTTATTTTATTTATTTATTTTAGTTTAGGTTTAGGTTTAGTTTATTTAGTTTAGGTTTAGTTTATTTTATTTTATTTTATTTTATTTATTTATGTTTGGTTAATTTAGTTTAGGTTTTGTTAGGTTTAGGTTTATTTTAGTTTAGTTTAGTTTAGTTTGTTTATTTATTTATTTTTTAGGTTTATTTAGTTTAGTTTTAATTTTAATTTATTTAGTTTATTTTAGTTTATTTTATTTATTTAGTTTGGTTTATTTTATTTAGTTTAGTTTATTTATTTATTTAGTTTAATTTATTTTAGTTTATTTATTTAGTTTATTTTAGTTTATTTAGTTTTAGTTGGTTTGGTAGTTTAGTTTGTTTAGTTGGTTTATTTATTTTATTTTTATTTTATTTTAGTTTATTTATTTTATTTTTATTTTATTTTATTTAGTTTATGTTTATTTTTTTTTATTTATTATTTTAGTTTATTAGGTTTTATTTTATTTAGTTTTTAGATTTAGGTTTTTAGTTTGCTCATGTTTAGTTTAGGTTTAGTTTAGTAGTGTTTAGGGTTTGGTGCATGTTTTAGGGTTTTTTATTTTTAATATTTTATATTTTGGGGTTTAGGGTTTATGGTTTAGGTTTTTTTTAAATTAAGTAAACCAAGAGGTTTAGTTTATTTAGTTTATTTAGTTTATTTCTATTTATTTTATTTTAATTTTAATTTTTATTTAAGTTTATTTTATTTTTTATTTAGTTTAGTTTATTTATTTTATGTATTTATTTTGTTTAGGTTTTTCATTTTAGTTTATTTTTAGGTTTAGTTTTATTTTATTTAGTTTTAATTTTATTTTTAAGTTTTTATTTTTTATTTTAGGTTTAGGTTTAGATTTTATTTTTTTATTTAGGTTTAGATTTATTTTTAGGTTTTATTTTTAGTTTAGATTTATTTTAGTTTATTTTATTTTATTTTTTAGTGTTTAGGTTTAGTATATTTTAGGTTTTATTTATTTATTTTAATTTAGTTTATTTTATTTTATTTATTTATTTTATTTTTTTTTTACATTAGGTTTATTTTATTTTTTTATTTATTTTTAAGTTTTCTTTAAGGTTTTTTTAGGTTTTATTTAGTTTTATCCATTTTATTTTAGGTTTATTTTACATTTTGATTTTATTTTATTTAGGTTTTTATTTTAGGTTTATTTTATTTAATTTAGTTTAGCATCTTTTTATTTATTTTACTTTAGTTTTATTTTTTATTTTATTTACTTTTTAGGTTTAGGTTTAGGTTTAGGTTTAGTTTAGGTTTTATTTTATTTTATTTTTTTTTTAATTTAGGTTTTTTATTTTTTTTGGTTTTATTTTTTAGTTTTTTTTAGGTTTTAGTTTAGGGTTTAGTGTTTTAGTTTAGTTTAGTTTAGGGTTTTATTTTAGGTTTAACTTGGGTGGCAGGTTTAGGTTTAGGTTTTATTTATGGTTAGTTTGGGGTTTTAGTGTTTTTTTTTTATTTTTTTAAATTTTTAATAGTAAACGAGAGGTTTATTTATTTTAGTTTATATTTATTTTATTTTAATTTAGTTTATTTTATGTTTTATTTTTATTTAGGTATATTTTTATTTAGTTTTATTTTATTTTTATGTTTATTTTATTTAGTTTATTTTAGTTTTATTTTAGTTTAGTTTTTATTTATATTTTTTATTTAGTATTTTATTTTATTTTTAGGTTTAGGTTTTGTTTTATTTTTTAGATTTAGGTTTAGGTTTATAGGTTTTATTTTTTTAGTTTAGGTTTAAGTTTATTTTAGTTTATTTTAGTTTATTTAGGTTTAGTTTATTTAGTTATTAGGTTTAGATTTTATTTATTTTAGTTTAGGTTTATTTATTTTATTTTATTTTGGTTTAGGCTTTTTTTATAGGTTTAGGTTTTATTTTTTTATTTTTTATTTTTTTTTATTTATTTTAGGTTTAGGTTTTTATTTAGTTTTATTTTATTTTATTTTAGGTTCATTTTTATTTTATTTTAGGTTTAGTTTTATTTTATTAGGTTTTATTTTTTAGTTTAGTTTAGGTTTTATTTATTTTATTTTAATTTAGTTTTTTTAGGTTTAGGTTTAGGTTTAGGTTTTAGTTTATGTTTTTATTTATTTTATTTTTTAGTTTATTTTGGTTTAGGTTTTAGTTTATTTTGGTTTATGTTTTTTTGATATAAGCAAACCATCCAAGGCAAAATAGTCCATATTGATCTAGGTCCTGCACCAAACAAATAGAGAAAGCAGCCAGCCAGTAGCCAACCCACCAACCAAAACCCACAATAGACCAATCACATAAAGCCAAGAACTAGAAAAAGATCAAGCTAAAAAAACCAAGCAGTAACTCCACCAAAGCCACCACTAAAAGGAACAGAAACACAGAAAAGGAGTAGTCAGCATGACACAACCCAACAACACAATCCCAAAGGCATAACAACAACCCACGACTATCTCCAGAGCACTAGCAATCCAAATCCAAGAGCAAAATAGTAGAATATAAGCAGCACCAGAGAGAGGAAAGCCATAGGGAGACCAAGAGGGCAAATTACCATCAAAACCACCACCAAGGCAGGAAAAACACCAAATCTAGCACCACCGACCAAGAGGCAAATATTAAGAAACAAGGATAGAAAAATAAATAAGAGGGATTGAATACCAACAGCCAACTTAAATCCCAAGACACCAAGCTAGGGAATAAGCATCCAATCCCAAGTCACCAAGCCAAAAAGAGCCACAACCCTCAAGAACACTAAATAATCCAAAGGAGCAATCAAAAACCAAGAGTATAAATAAAAAACAACCACAACCATCTCCTCCAAAAAAAAACCCAAGTTTGGATGAAAAAGAACCACAAAGCAGCTTTCCTCGTACCAATCAATTGATAAAACAACCAACAAAAAGAAAACACCAACCCAAACCAGGAAAACAACCAAAAAGAATTGAAAAAATCAAAGCTAAGCAAATCCAAAGAGCCAATAGCCACCCAACAACCAACCATAGAGAAGTTCCAATTCAGTAAAGGGAGCAGCCAACCAAAATAAAGGTTAACCCAATATAGAGCCCAAAATAGAGGGAAAGAACAAGCAGTATAGCCATAACCCACCTAGAGATCTCCAAAAACCAAGAAACAAAATTGGTCACTCACAATAAAAAAACCAAAGTATAAAATGCCAAAGAGAACCACCCAACCACAAGCAATCAGGAAAGGAACAAGGCTGAGGGAAATAAAGCCCTTCCAAACCCTATAGAGTAGATAATCACCACAAAAGAAAATGGGAGGGCAACAATTAGAAAAAGCTACCTCCAATCCACAAGGTGAGAGAAAAACCAACTAAAAGCCCCAAGAAACCAGGAAAGAGAACATCAACCACCAAAACCCAAAACTAAGCCAAAAAGAAGAGACCAACAACAACCATGAAAAATGACCACCAAAATAGTTAGTGATTGAAAAGCAAATTGCAAAGCATCCAAGAACCAACCATACAGCCAAAAAAATTCAAATAATGTAACAGGTAGCCAAAACTTGAGGCAAACCCAACATCAATTAGTGTAAGGGGTAGGCCAAAATCAGGCACAGCCACAACCCAACAGGAGACCCCCAAAACATCACTAGTGTGACAAAATGAGCAGATGAGCCACAAAAAGAAAACCAGTCTATAGGAAAATCAATTAAACATAGCACTATGACCCAAATAGGTCAAACAAGTATACAATGGGGTAAAGAAGAAGGGGTTTAAGAAATAAACTAAAACCAACAAGGCTTTTCATATAAAGTGAGATTGACCAGACAAAGAAAATAAAACCACTTTCTGAGGGAAGCACAAAAAAAACCAAAAAATAGAATAAAACCACCATAACAATATGATCAACAAAATAGCTGAAAGTTAAAATCTGAGGTAAGGCAGTCCAGTGTTATCCAGATTGACTAGGCCATGCAGATGCTTAAGTAAGCTATGGTTATCAAATAAAGTGAGCTCATTTAATTCAGCTCCCAAATTAGCTAGGAAATCATCATAAGCATTACCTTCATGAAGAATGTGAGAAATTTTGTAGCAAACTTGAGAAAGAAGCTTTTTAGTGTGATTAAGAAGATAAAATAAGCCAGCATTCCCCATTTTATTAGTATTGAGCATATCAAGTATAAGAAGAGCATCCAAATATTAAAGAGGCCTATGATTAAACAAATATCAATAGCTTTATTAACAACCATGTGCTCAGCATAAATAATAGAATAAGCTTTGAGGGGGTAGGCATAATCACAAATTACAATACCATTAGAATCCCTAAGAATTCCACCACAATTATATTTATTTGGGGAAATGGAACTATCATTATTGATCTTAATAAAATATTCTTTAGGCTTAACCCAATGTACAATCCTAACACTCTTGTAGGAAGGGTCATCATGCAAAGTGATACCCAAATTTTTAGCACAAATTTATAACCTCTAAAATGAAGATTACTAATTAAATTTGCATTAAACAAAGCATGAATTTTTCTTTAATTCTAGCAAGGATCCTTTATGGTTCATAGATGCCTATATTTAGCATCATTTCTAAACATCCAAATGAACCAAATAAGGGTAATAGCAATTAAAACTTTCATATGACCTTTCACAAGTTTTATGGAAACAAACTTCAAGAAGTTGATATAATGAAAGAGCCATGAAAATAGTTAGTGTTAAATAAATCATCATACCATATCCAAAGTTTGGAAGTAATAGCATTGAAAAAAACATGATTAACATTTTCAATATGAAAGCAACAATAGCACTTGGAAGGTAAATAAAACCCTTTAAGCTAGAGCAAGCAATCTACAGGAATGAAGTTATTCAAAATCCTCCAAGCTAAAATAAAATAAGAAATGGGAATGATATTGTTCCAAAGTTTAATGAAAACATTAGAGGTGTTTTGTTTTTTTCTAATAAAATTCCAAACCTCTTTAAGAATGAAATCGCCATTGTAAGAGAGCTTGAAAAGAATTTGATCAGGTTTATTAAAAGATAGTGATGTTGCAAAACTTGTCAAAATAGTAATAGGAATGTAGTTCTCAAGTTTGTTTTCATTCTAATTGTTATTAAGCCAAAAAGAGTTAACTTTGATACTAGCAGTAGAGTGTGTAGATAAAAGGGAGTCAATAGAGCCATTGCCAATCCAATTGTCATGCCAAAAGAAAGAATAGACCGAATGAATACCCCAAGATATTAAAGATTCGATAACCCTTTTAATGAAGCAAATCCTTTTCCAAATCGGAGAGTCACCAACTTTATAAGCATAGATAAGAGGGTGTTTACCTTGGCAATATTTTTCTATCATAAAATTAGCCAAAAGGATATCATTCTTTCTAAAATTCCACCAGAGAATATGAGAGAAGAAGTCATAGCTTCACAATAGGTTTGCAACCAAGACCACCTTCACCCAAAGGACCACAACATTTATACCGATGTCCAATGCATTCTTTTAATAGAATTATTGGATCCCCAAAAAATTTATTAAGCAAGATCAATTCTAATAAGTGTAGAATTAGTGGATAATAATTTGGATCAAATAAAGAGGCATAGAATTAAGAGTTCTCTTAAGAATAGTGTGCCTACCAAAGGAAAGTAAATGGAATTCCCAAACAAAAATTTTATTTAAAATTTTTTTTGAATTAACTCATCAAAAGATGGGATCATTTTGGACCTTTAAATAGAGGAGCACCCAAGTACTTAAGAGGTAAGTGTTGATGTTTAAAATTAGTGATATGATATTTGATTGATTTTATTATTAGAGATACTTGAAGAAATAATAAAATAGCTTTTGTTATCATTGATAGAAAGACCACTTTCTACCAAATTTATTTAAAAAAATCTTGAGGTTCTTGATATGTTGAATAGAAGCATTGCAAAAAATAATGAAATCATCTACAAAACTTAAGTGGAAATAGGAAGACCACCAAGAGTCAGTAGTACATACTAGGATTGTTTAAAAATAACTCATTGATGCTCAGATAAGTACTCAACAATAATAAATAAAGTAGAGATAAAGGATCCCCTTATCTTAAGCCATGGGAAGAAGGAACCAAAGCATCCCTATTAAGAAAAATAAAAAACTAGCATTTTAATACAATTTTAATAAGAAAAGTAAATTTATCAAAACCAAATAAATTTAGAATATGGAAAAGGAAATCAAGAGATATTATCAAAAGCTTTGGTAATATCTAATTTGAAAAGAATGTTTCCACCTCTAGTCTTAGCATCTAAGTCATGAATTAATTCGGCAAGTAAAATGTTATAGTAGATCTACTTTAAGAAAACTAGTTTGAGATAGATAATCTTATGAAGTAAAGGACTAAGCCTATTGACAAGAATTTTGGAAATCGATATAATAGGTCTAAAATCACTCCAATACAGATTATCTTTCTTAAGTATGAGAATAATAGAAGTGCTAGAAAAACATCTAGGAAAAAGATTATCATTAAAAAGAATCAACCACATCCTCAATCAAATCATTTTTAATAATAAACCAATAATTCTGAAAAAATTTAGTAAAACCCTCCGAACTAGCAATAGAATCTATGTCCATGCTATTAAGAACTTTAAAAATTTCATCTTAATTAGGCATAATAGTAAGCAAATCATAGTCATCATTAGTAATAATAGAAGGAATCAAGTGCGATTTAGAAATAGCTTCATAAGAGCAACTCTTATTTAGCATATTTCTAAAGTATTTAATAACTGAATCCTTAATATCATTGTTCTCCATTATCCATTCTCCATTATCATCTTTAATTTTTTGAATATTATTTAAAGCTCTTTTTTTATTAACTAAAGCATGGAAATACCTAGTAGTGTTGTCACCATCCATAATATGTTTACTAGCAGCTTTTTGATGCCAATAAGTCTCTTCCATATTTTGAAAATTAATAAGTTTATCTTTCACCTTAGTCTAGTCCTTAATCTTAGAAGGATCAGACATAATAGAGACCTCAAGATCACAAACCATTTTTTCCATATCTTTGATATTAGCAAAAAGGATTTTAAAATAATGCTTATTCCACCAACCCAGATTTTGCTTAAGTCTTTAAGCTTAAACCAAAGTCTATTCATCCCCATAATCAATTATCGATGTAAAAGAACTTTCCAATTGTTAACCACAACATTAAAAAAATCAATATGTTGAATCCACATGTTATGAAATCTAAAAGGAGAGAAAATTTTTAATCTATTAAAATTATCTTTAATAGAAACCAAAATAAGAGCATGATCAGACAAGGTTCTAGTTAAATGATAGATAGAAGTAATATGCCATTGAGTAATCCAATGAGTATTAAAAAGAATCTGATCCAACCTTTGTCAAAGTCTAGAGTTTTACCAAGTATAATTAGAACCTTTAAAACTATCAAATCAAATTACAAAAGGATCATATTAGAAAATTTTTTCCATGGAATGAATATTAGGAGAGCAACCACCACTTCATTCAAAAGTGAATAAAATAGTGTTGGAATCACCACCAACAAACTAAGGTTTATTGACAGAGGTAGCAAAATTCCTCAAATTATCCCAAAGAAGATTTCTACCAGATCTAAGCCCAATACAAAATAATCACCATAAGAGATTTGAGCATTGACAAATTTGTTGAAAACAACAAGAATAG